>ML385137.1:0-124351 GCA_005239525.1 Nicotiana knightiana
TCCTATATTACTTGTCGACCACGTACACTTGCGTGTGCACTGGGAAATCAACCAACACCAAGCAAGATTTTACCATTATTGGATCCCATTCTTTTTATATGGAAGTGGAGCTTTGGTCCTGACTGATGTGACCCACATACCCCAGAATGTGCCTCTTGAAAAGCTTGGAGAACTTTTTCTTCCCCTAAGCATCGCAATAGTACTCCCTCCAACGACCTTATGTATAGTGTATCTTTGTAGTAAAGAAAGCGAGGTGCACGACGACGGATTTCAGTCCTTCTCCTCATATTTTCTAGGATTACTCCATAGCATAAGTAGTCGATAATGTGTTGTCGCCATTCTTCTTTCTCAACTTCAGAAACAGCGACAAGATGCTTGAGTTCATTTTCTTCACCTTCAGCCTCATTTGGCGGCGGTACTATCCATTTTTGGCAGACAATAACTTGCACTTGATCAGGGAGGTTTAATGATGAAGCTAGGGCAGCTAAAGCATCAGCCTTCTTATTTTCTTTCCTTGGCACATGTTGAATAGTCACATCACCGAGACACCCCATTAACTTTTTAGCGTAATCATGATATGGGCGTAGTTCAGGCTTCTTGAACTCATAACTACCTAGAAACTGATTGACCACTAATTGAGAGTCACCAAAGACTTGCAATTGCAACCTCTTCATTTTGACAGCTATTTCAAGCCCAAGTATTACTTCTTGATAAACGTTGTTAGAGCAGAGTTGCGTCAACGTAAAAGAGTAGAGCAGAACTTCACCTTGAGAAGTGACAAATACTACACTAGCACCAGCTCCCCCACGATGCGCAGCACCATCAAAGTACATCTTCCATGGAGGTTGAACTTCAACGAACATTGCGTCCTCATCAGGTAGTTAGTCAGTTTGCTCCCAGTCATTAGGTATCGGATGATCTGCCAAGAAGTCTGCCAATGCTTGTCCTTTTACAACTTTTTGAGGGATGTAAAAATCTCGAATTGTTAAAATTGGAGGTACCATCTTGCTAGTCGATCAATAAGAACAGGTTTTGACATCACGAACATGATGGGATTTGCTTTAGAAACAAAACAGACAACATGAGCTTGAAAGTAGTGCTTCAACTTTTGAATTGAGAAGACTAGCGCCAAACACAACTTTTCAATTGGCGAATAATTTAGCTCGTTTGGTTTCATCATGCTTCTCAAGTAGTAAAGGGAGTTTTCTTTCCCCTCGCTATTTTCTTGGGCCAACAGCGCTCCAACAGACCTTTCTTGTGCTGAAATGTATAGTATCAACGACTTTCCAAGTATATGGGATGCTAAAACTGGAGGCTTCACCAAGTAGGATTTAATGCTCTCAAAGGCATTGCTACAAGCTTGGTTCCACTTGAAAGGAACACCCTTCTTCATGAGGTGACTGAATGGTTGGCACCTCCCAGCTAGGTTTGAGATGAATCTCCTAAGGCATGCTATATTTCCTCGTAGACTTTTTAATTCATGAATATCCCGAGGCTCAGGCATTTTCAAAATTGCATCTACTTTGGCTTAATCAATTTCGATCCCTCGATGTCGGACAATGAAACCCAAGAACTTTCCGGAGGTAACTCCAAAGGTGAATTTCAATGGATTCATCCTAAGTTGGTATCTCCGGAGCAACTCAAACACCATCCTCAAGTCTTTGAAGTGGTCTCCCTTCTCCCTTGATTTTACCACCAAGTCTTCAACATAGCATTCGACATTCTTATGGAGAAGATTGTCAAAAATATTCTGCATAGCCTTTTGGTAAGTAGCACCAGCGTTCTTCAAACCAAAAGGCATTACCCTGTAGCAATAAATACCCTTGGGGGTGCGGAATGTAGTAATCTCTTCATCTTTTGGTGCCATGCAAATTTGGTTATAGCCTGACGAACCATCCATAAACTACATTGCCTCATACCTAGTAGTAGCATTGATCATCAACTTTGGAATAGGAAGTGGGAATTCATCTTTGGGACACGCATTGTTGAGATCCCTGAAGTCGACGCACACTCCAATCTGTCCATTCTTCTTCTTTACAGGGACAATACTTGAGACCCACGTTGGGTATTTAACTTCCCCAATAAATCCAGCTTCAATGAGTTTGTTAACTTCGGTTTCAATCAGGGGAACCAAGTCCGGCCTAAAACGCCTTTGAGCTTGCTTAACAGGATAAGCGCCATTCTTGACCACAAGGTGATGGACTACCACTTTAGGGTCCAAGCCAGGCATTTTATTGTAACTCCAAGCAAATACATCCCTAAAATCCTTGAGTAACTCAATATAAGTGCTTTCTTCATCAACTTCTAGTAAAGCACTTAGGTAGGTGGGTCTTGGTTCTTCATCAGTGCCAAGGTTAACTTCTTTTAAGGCATCAACCGTTTCCTTCACCCCTTCTTCAAGTTCCGGGGGAGCATCTTCATCTTCTTGAGGGTCCCCATCGTTGAAGGATATGTGATAACATGGTGAAACATCATCCAATTTATCATCATCCTCCATTAGAGATTAAACACCATGATCGCTTAGTGCCGTAACATGATACGAAGAACCCACACTTTCTTCGTCTTCATCATGTTCTTTAGTGTAGACCATAGTGTATGGATTCACCTTCAGTACTTCATCACACGAAACCATGACTTTTGTTTGTCCCTTCATTCTAGAAGGAACCAAACTTTGGAAATTTTTAGAGATCTTCTGAATTTTGGGCGAAGCGGGTGTTCTTGTATTTCGATAATTTTTCTGGAACTTATTCCCCTTCTTTAATGGACCCACTCTATCAAATACGCAAGTTTTCACAGTTGATTTTCCAAGTCGGTCAAAGATGGAAGGCCTGTTAGAAGCGACAGATTCGTCTTCTACAGTGATATAATTGTTACTCGCCCTTCTTATTGAGATGCGCACTGGTGACGGTTGCTTGTATCCCAAACCTTCACGTGGTTGCCTCGTTGAAGCTTCTGATGGGAGCTTCCCTAACTTTGACGGATCATTGGGATTGTATCAAGCCTTTGCAAATAGATTGTAAGTGTTAGGATCAAAACCTTCATCTGTCGCTTTGTAGGGAGTGCCACTTCCTGCAAACAATTTTGGGCTACAAACCCTGCAAGCGACTTCGAGGACATCTTTACTGCCTCAATTTGTTTTACCGGAAGATTTAACTCCTTTAGCATGTTAGTTTGGAGATTAGATGATTCCCCTTTCATCTTTCTTCCTTTTAGGGACATCTTGGAGCACATGACTTACTTTCTTGCCATAAGAAGCAATATCCCATCTATGAAATCTATTCACGTTGGGTTGTACCTCCTCAGTAACAACTTTGGCTTTACTAATAGTCACCTCAACTCTTTTAGTTGTGGGCTAGTCATTCTTTCTTTTCATGCCATCATCAACTTTTAGCTCCTTCACAATGTGGTTCTTCAAGTAGAACTTTGCATCGGCGAAGTGTGACTCTGCCATGGTGAATGGCACATCATAGGCAACTATCTTCTTCTCGACTTCACCCTCGTAGTATTTTGAACATTAATGGTAGGTAGATGGAACTAATTTATTCTCATGTATCCAAGTCCTTCCAAGAAAGACGTTGTATGAAGTCTTCACATCGATCACATGCATCCATGCACTTGATTGCATATCTTCAATGGTGATTCCCACCCTGATCGCGCCTATGGATCTTTTCCCTCCTTGGTTGAAACCTTGGATCATCACACGACTTTCTGAGAGTTCGTTCATAGGAATACCAAGTTCTTTCACAGTGCGAATTGGCAAAATGTTCACTGAGGATCCTCCATCAACGAAAATTCGATTTACCCTTTCATCACGCATATAGCCAACCAGGTACAATGGGAGGTTATGAGGAGTGTCACCTAGCAGGAGATCGTCATTTGTGAATGTGACTTTTTCCTCACAAGCATTAAATTCTTGAGGAGTGGACTCGATAAGCTTTTCCGAAGATGGTGCCAACGGTAGGTCATCACTTCTTTCTTTCCCTTAGTCAGTATGGCAACAAGAGGCATCAATACCCCATGGGAAATCTTCGTGCGGAACCAACTTGGTAAAAAATCCACCAAGGTCACTGGATGTCGTGGTTTTTCAAGGTGGTGCACCTCCACTTTCACTTTCTTTACATGCTTAACTGGGTTCCGTCTCCTAGGTCTTTTCACCATTATTTTCCTCGTTGGTTGTTCCATTGATCCTTTTAGTGGGCTCCTTTTGTGGCGCCTACGATGGGTCACCAACGTTCAATCTTCATCATCCTCAGGTTGACCGTTTTCAACTTTGTAGTTCTTCAGTAATTCTTTATCTTTACTTTCTTTAGAACTACATAATTCGTCTGGACTGAATGAGCCAAATATGATAGAGACTTGGTTTGTGCTTTCTTTCTCATCTTCAAGAGCGATATTCTTTTCACGAGCCAAGTCCATAACTTTGTCCTTGAAGACAAAGAACTTCTCCTGAGGGTGGCTCACAAGTCGATGATATTTGTAGTAATTTGGGTAATCGATTTTCTTAGCTTCATTTGGTCGCTTCATCTCCGGAAGCTCAATGAGATTTAACTCGAGGAGTTCTTCAAAAATAGCTAGCACATCAGAATCAAGAAATGGGTACTCTTTCTCTTGCATTTCTTTTAGAGTTAACTTTCCACTTGGCTTATCTTGAAATGAAGTGGATTTCGTACTCCTCTTTTTGCTTACCTTCATCGTGAACTTCATAGGTGATGTGTTGACACTCATAGCATCTTTGTTTTCAGATCTTGGTACAAACTTGCTACATTTTATGACTTCTTGCTTGTCGTTCACTTTGTGAGGTTCATAGATGGGCAGCCTTTCATTTCCAGCACTGGCCATGCTCAATTCCATGTCATGGGCACGAGTTGCAAGTTCTTCAAATGTGCTAGGCTTGATACCTTGCAGATGTAGCGCAATACCCAATGCATACCTTGGATGCACATCTCTATGCCAGAAGTTTCACTAAGCCTGTCTTTAAGTTTAGGCTTGCATTCCTCCAAAAATTGATAAAGTCGATAACTGGTTCACTCTTCCGTTGACAAGTACTTGTGAGTTCTATCATACTCACAGTACGTCTCGTGCTATAAAATCAATTAAGGAATTCTTGCTCTAGTTGATCCCAACTATCAACAGATCCAGCCTCGAGGTCTGTGTACCAATCAAAAACATTTCCTTTTAATGAGCGAACAAATTGTTTGACGAGGTAATCTCCATAAGTCCCAGCATTGTTTCATGTCTCAACGAAGTGCGCCACATGTTGCTTTGGATTGCCTTTGCCATCAAACTGTTGAAATTTCGGAGGTTGATAGCCAACAAGCATCTTCAACATATCGATCCTTGTAGTGTACGACTTTGCGTAGGTAAAGGAGGACTTGGAAGAGACTTCATATTTGTTTCTTATAGGCCCTTCAATAAACTCCTTTAGTTGATTTATTGGAATCATCCCTTCCGAAGAGACTGGAATTTCCTTAGTGGATGCAACTTGTCATGGGGGAGGATCAATCTCTTGAACTTCTGGGAGTTTTCCAGGTGCATGGGTGGATTCTTCTTCCATCAAGATTCCCACCCTATCTGTTAGCTTGTCGATTCTAGCATCTTGATTTTGCATGCACTTGGTCAAGCCAGCGATTGCTTCCGTCAAGTTTTCCAACTGCTCCTCCACAGATGAAGTGTTTGTCACCATGGCTTGCATGATTGTCATGGACGATGGAGAGTAGCATGGATTTTCACACAAATTGATCCTTGATTGGCTCACTCTATGTGGTGCAAGTGGGGAGGATCCATCACTTGAAGCGTCATCATCTTCCTTCACAGAGTGCTTGGATCCGGAGAAGTAAAGCAGAGCAAGATTTTTCTTGATCTTTTCAGCAACATCGCTTCCTCCTTCGGGTGAATTTGTGGAAGATCTTGATCTTTTTGAGGATGAAGATCCGAAAACAGGGGTAGATGCAGACGACACTTGGGGTTCTTGTTGTCCTAACGAGCTTGCTTTGGTCCTCGTAGCTGGTCCAAAGCTTCCAAAGGTAACTTCGAGTAGGGGTGTGCATTCGATTTATCGATTCGATTTTGACCCTTATCGATAATTGCTTATCGATTATCGATTTATACATATGCTTATCGTTATCGTTTCAATAAGGTTTTGATTTTTTCGATTTCGATTTATCGATATTTGGGGCTTATCGATTCGATTATCGATTACACCAATAAGAAGAAAATAAAGGAAGAATTCTTGAATTAATAGCAAAATAGTAACCTGCTTGAATTCTGATTTGAGTATGTACTGCTTTCAAAAGTTCTACTATCTCTTTTGTTAAAATGCTCATGGTACTCTAACAGTCTAACTCGTTACATGTTTCGGTCTTCTTCCTTTTAAAAGTATAAGGTATGGTAAGTAACTAATTAGCTCCATGCAACACTATAATGTTTTCATCATAACTTGTGTTATGATGATCGGATGTGGATATCCCTATCCCGCTACAGAACTGCCAAGGGTGATAAAGCATTGAATTTGACAGAGAACAAAACTGGTATGTACATTCCAACCTCACCCACTCCGCAATAGTAAGTGGTAATTAGTAGAATGATTAACAGAACCTGCTACCAACTGATAACAAACAATCTCAAATAATTTTAATACACAAACTCCTCATGACAATGTCCAACAAGTAGAATTACACATTACACAAAAAGTTTGACAGTTGCTGTAGACCATGCTTCCAGGATTAAATTTAATCCAGCAAATGCAATATCATGCTACAAAAATAGATCACGATGATATGAGAGGATGACCAACACAAAAATACTACACAATCTACTCTGCTCTAGATTGATCGCATAGTTTCTACCAAGCTTTAAACCTGAAAGAAATTAAGAAAAATATTAATAACATTGTAATACATCACATTCTTTTACAAGTATATTATTTAAAATGGAGAAATTACATAGCAGCTAACAAACTCTAGCAAATATCGTCGGTGGAAGCTTCTTTGTCAAGAGTAGTAAAATCTAATAAGAATATAGATTAACAAGTCAAGAAATTACTATATTATTTAACTATCTTAAGCAATACAATAAAATTAATTAAAATATACATACCTTCCTCGAGTGTCTCGAGAAAATCTAAATCTTCCTCAACATTTACAGGAAGCGATTTACTTCGAAGCCAATCTTGAAGGCACACTGGAGTTTCAACCAATTTAGGAGTTAATGAACTCCTAAATTGGTCAAGAATACGCCCTCCGGTACTAAATGCACTTTCAGATTCCACACTTGAAATAGGAATAGCAAGCACATCTCGATCCATCTTACTAAGAATAGGAAGTCTAGGTGAGTTCACCTTCCACCAAGCCAAGATATCAAAGTCCGGTATTTCATTTTCAGAATCTTCTGCAAGTTACTTTTCCAATTCTGTTTTAGAATCCACACCTCCACTTGCAGCTTTATGTTTCCTTATTTCATCTAAGAGCGCACCTAAACCAGTTGAATTTTCCATTGTGCTGAATGAAGAGCTTGGCAAAGAGGTAGGAACTTTACCACTAGTATCTTTTGAAACCGACTTAGAGACATACTCATTAAACAATGAACTTATACAAGTATGAACCTCTTTTTCAATAATTGTCCCTTCATCATCTCCAAACATCTTCTTAAGTACAAAACTAACAGTAGTAAACTTGTAGCGAGGATCCAAAACACAAGCAATGAAATCATTTTGTTCATTTTTTTTTGGTTCACCCCAATACTTATCAAATTTTTTCCACATACTTAATGCCATCTCACTCAAAAGATCATCTTCGGTTGTTATTAATCGATTTAAGTAAACAACAACTTGACCAATTTCAATAAAATGGGCATTCGATGTTACATAAAGTGACCCCGACACCTTCAAAGTGAGATTATAAAATATTTCAAGAAATTGTGAAATTCTCTTTA
Organism: Nicotiana knightiana; assembly: GCA_005239525.1. Classification (NCBI taxonomy): domain Eukaryota; kingdom Viridiplantae; phylum Streptophyta; class Magnoliopsida; order Solanales; family Solanaceae; genus Nicotiana; species Nicotiana knightiana. The sequence goes on from ML385137.1 coordinate 7,930, forward strand.
CTTCATCCCAATCAGTTCTTGTAAGAATACCTACAGGCTTTCCATCTGAAATGGCATCAAACATAAGATAACGTGACAATGCGGTATCACGATCAGAATATTCTTTAATTTCACGCTCATATTCAATAGCCCTGCTCAACATCAAGTAGGTGGAATTACAACTTGTAGGAGCATCTAAGCATAAAGACTTCTTGACAATATTTTCACTTTCACAACATTCGTGAAACTTCCTCAACCTAGCAAGAGATTGTCTAATGTATCTGACTACACATCTAAAACGAGCAATAGAAATACCTGACTCTTTTAAACCATCTTTCACAATAAGATTTACAATATATGCCATGCATCTCATGTGAAGGTGTTGACCATTCATGGAATTGGTTCCCCAATCATCTAATTTGTCAGACAACTTCTCCACAGTCACATCATTTGAACTAGCATTGTCAACTGTGACAGTGAAAATCTTTTGCAAACCCCACTCACGTAAATAATCAATAATACACCTTGCCATATCTTCACCTTTATGACTAATAATTGGAGAAAAATTAATAATTATTTTATGCATAATCCATTCACTATCAATCCAATGGGCTGTGATGCACATATAGTTAATTTTTTGAATAGAGGTCCATGTATCAGTGGTAAGACTTACTCTTTGACTTGTTCCTTTAAGAAACTTTATTATTTTATTTTTTTCCACGTTAACAAGAGCAAAACAATCCCGTGTAACAGTAGTACGGGAAGGAATATGAAAACAAGGTTGTGCCACTTTCATAAAGTTTCTAAAGCCCTCCTTCTCAACAAAACTAAATGGAAGTTCATCAACAATCACCATACGACACAAAGCCATCCTACACTCTTCTTGATAAAATTTTCATGGAATAAGACCATGTTTATTAGCCCCCGGTAATGTTTGATACTGTAATAGTTTTTGACCTTTTTCAACTTTATAAGGATTATTTGGACATTTATCGATATGACTATTCATTTGTGTCGTACTTTTGCTTTTTGTCTCAAAGTATTCTTGTCCACAAAATCTACATACAAATTATTGTTTCCTTTAGCATCAACTTTTTCTTCAAAAAAATCCCATGCCCGAGATCGTTTTTTCCTTTGTTTTGTAACTGTCGAGTGAGTAGTTGCAGCAGTAGACTCGTAACATCTACTTTCATCAGCCACTTTATTAATTTTATCATTTTCAGCCATGTGAAGTGAATGAAGAATGTAACTTACAGTCTTAAACGAGTTGAATGAAGAAAATCAAGACGAAGTCAACACTCCTCGGCAAGACGAAGTCCTCGCTCTTCAATCTACATATCAAAATAAAATTAAAAAACTTAACTGAAATTCAAGAAAAAAAAGCATTTATGATGCGAAATTGCACTGTATAGTGTATATTCCTATTTTTTCTTATTTATTTCTTCGGACTGCCAAAAATACTTAGAACTACCTTAGATTTCATTTCCCATTTGGAGACCGAAATACTTAGAACTACCTCAGGAATACTTGCAAGTAAAAAAACCCGAGAAAACCCATTTGGAGAAAGAGAATTACCAGATTTATGGGAGAAAGGAGGAATTTGAGTGAAGACTGAAGATCTCGGAACCCAAACTTCGGAACCCAAACTTCACTGAAGCTTGAACCAGTGAACTCCGAATAGGAAATAATAGGGTGGTGTGGTACTGTGGTGACGACGCTGAAGCTTGAAGCCTTGAACCAGTGAACTCGATTCTCGCAGACGGCACTGAAGCTTGAACCACAGTGTGGTCGAAGACTCGACGGCCGACGCCTCGACGGAAGTCTTGAAGAGCAGAAGAGGAATTAGGGATTAGAGAGGAAGAGGAAATTAGAAATAAGGGTTCTGGGCCTTCTGGATGGCCGTCTGGGTTTAGAAATTAGAAATAGGTGGAATTCCTTGGAAATAATAACTTATTAAAGGGTAAATCTAATTATTAATAAGTTAGGGTAAAACTAAAAGAAAGGGGTATTATATAATAAGGGTATAGTTGTCTTTTTAGTATATCTTATCAGTTTATCAATAAACCGATAACTGAAGAGGACAAAATCGATAACTCGATAATAAAATTTTTGAAATCGAAATCGAAATCGATAAATCGATATCGATAAACCGATAACAAATAATCGAGTCGATTTATCGATAAACCGATTCGAATGCACACCTCTAACTTCGAGTATGTTTTTCACATCAGCATAGAACCTGTAATTGGCAGCCTTGGCGGAAGTTGAACTGGAGTTGATTTTCTTGGAAGCCATTTCGTTGTTCTTGAAGTTTGGTGATTGAAAAGTTGAGATGAGAGGTAGAGATTGTCCCACTGGGCGTGCCAGAATTTGTAGACAATAAATGCGTCGAGAAAATAAAATTAAGACCAAAAAATATCGCAACAATCATAATATTTTATTTCAAATATTTGAGTATTAAAATCTCTATGAATCCTCTGATTCTTCTTTTGAACGATAAATAAAAGAGCCTCCGAGCTTAATCATGAATTCTATTTTATTTTAATTCAAGTGCTTGAACCTTGATCTTGATCTTGACGTAATTTTAATCCAAGGGCTTGCAGCTTGTTCTTGAATCTTCGTCTTGATCTTTTAATCCGTAGAACACTTGAATGCTTGTAGCTTTTAGAGAAATCCGCAGCGTTTGATCCATGATCTCCCTCTTGCTTCTTGTTATAACTTCTGGTGTCTTTTCTGGGTTATGAAGACCCCTATTTATAGTTGTGGGAGAGAAGAGTTATGATAAGAACAAACTCTTTCCGACCAATCAAATTGAAGTGTGACATGGCCGTATTTGATTGGCCAGGGCATATCACTTGCACACGTGGCGCGATTTCATTGGCATTTTAATGTGAATTGGCATGCTTTGTCATTTTGACACATGGCACAATCCTATTGGATCTTCCGCTTGATTTGGCGCGCACATCATTTGACACGTGACACCAAACTGGGTCTCTAGGAAGATGACATCTTGGGCTTAATGAAGTGGGCTCATCACTTTAGCCCAATGGCTTAAGACTTATTTATTTAATCCATATATATTGGATTTATGTAATTAAGTCAATTATATTAGCCCATATATTTATTTGGACCAATATATCTTGAATTTAAAATATAGTCCAAATTATTTTATGGATTTATTTTTAGTAAAATTTATATGCCTACAGAAGGTATTACATAAATGAGAGGATTTATAATGTCAAAGGCATAATAGAGTTTTCAGGTGAAATGTTTGTAAAATATTGTCAAAAGTGATTATTGTGATAACTAGAGCATAGGAAAATATTTTTTTTTTGTAAAAAAAAAATGATTTTAGAGTAATAAACACAAAGTTGAAGAGTAATAAATAAATTTACTCTATTTTAAGTAGAAATCTACACGAGCATCACGAGCTCTTTAAGGTATCTTCCTGTGAGTCCAAAACCAATTTGTGGTTTTTTTTGACAAGTATGACTGAAATGCGTTTAAAAAAAAAAGAGTTACCTTTCTATGTATAACACTCTTTAAAAGAGCGTTATACATATATAACTCCCTTTTAAACCGCGTTATGCTGGGCTGATAAGACACTATGCATAACGCGGTATATAAAAGCGCTATATGTATAGTGCTGTTGTATACCGCGCTATACATAGATAAAAAAGGCCCCTTCCCCTTCTCCCCCACGATCGAAAACCAGTCCCTCCCCCATTTAAAAAAAACAGAACGGTCACCTCCCCACCCACCAAATTTTATCCAAAAAAATTATAGTGGACCCCACCCGTCACACAAAAAGATAAGATAGTAGGTCCCACATCCTAACCAAGCCTTATATTATTGTGGTTTGCTCGTTTCGGATTCAAATTTTCAATTCATCAACTTTCTGAAAAACATAAATCGAGGTATTCCGATTTTATTTATGTCGAAACTCGTATAATAATGCATGTTAGTTGTTTTGAATGTGTTTTCATGTTGTTTTGTATTTTCTTGCGATTAAACTAGTATGCTATTTTTATCTGGACTAAGATATTAGTGTTAGAAAAAAATATGTAAAAATTGAGAAATTATTATTATTTGTTAATAAAAATGTTGATAAATTTCTTTTACTGTTTTATATGTATTTTTTGTGATTAAAATGTTTTTGTTGTTTTTATCTAGTTTAGATTATTTATTTGCTTAAAGACTAGTAATATAATGTCCTTTTAGCGTAGTAAAATGTAGAGCCTTTTAGCGTAGAATCCATGTAGTTTAAGTATCTCTTATACGGATAGATCAAACGCAAACTCTATCCAATTTACAAAAATTAATTATTTAATTTACAAAACAAACATATAAAATTATGAAACTAACATGTAAAATATTAAAATTAACACACATAAGAATTCAGGATAGCTTGGTGCTACTGGGCCTCAAATATCGAGCCTGGAACCTATATGTATATACTCTGTCCAATTAAATATTGTATAATTATAAAAAATAATTATTTAATTTACAAAATAAACATACAAAATTATGTAAAATATTAAAATTGACTCACATAAGAATTCAGGATAGCTTGGTGCTACTGGGCCTCAAATATCGAGCCTGAAACCCATAGATATATACTCTGTCCAATTAAATATTGTATAATTATAGTAAAATAATTATTTAATTTACAGATCAAACATACAATTAATGTTGTTTAATTTACAGTAGACGATATGGACGTGCCGCCTATGCATCCCGGACCTTTCTCCGATGAGCTATTAGTGTTACAGGGCGATCATAGGTCCGCCTACGTATGGGAGGGAGAGTTACTGGCCTAGAATCTCCGCGCCAGGAGAGTGGACGACATGTGGGATTTTATGAAGGAAAGAGATCTCCATCCCCGTGTAGTCCAGCGCCTGCGGGATACGGGCTTCTACAGGATTTTTGAAATCGGGCGGTTGCAGCTCGACTGGTCTTTGATCACGGCCCTGATAGAGCGGTGGCGACCGAAGATGCACACTTTCCACCTGCCTATTGGCGAGGCCACCATCACGCTGCAGGACGTGGAGGTTTTATATGGGCTGCCCGTTGATGGACTGCCCGTTGCACTGCCTCAGGGCATGAGAGAGATGACGCGTGGGCAGTATTTGGACATGCTGCAGCAGTTCACTGGTTTCTGGCCACAGGATGAGACTGCATACTCAGGGGCCAGTCGCATGAGTTTGACAGCTATTCGACAGCATTTGGAGATATTGCACCCCGACATCACCGGCGAGACAGATGATCTGCATATTCACCGGTATACGAGGTTGTTGCTGCTCCTTCTGTTTGGGGTGGTCTTGTTCCTGAACACTTCAGGGAACCTAGTCAGTTTGTGATTTCTTCATCATCTTCAGCTGCTAGAAGATTTACCCCAGTACAGTTGGGGTGCTGCTGTTCTCGCCTACTTGTGCAGGCATCTGTGCCGGGCGAGCATGAACACCCAACATGACGTATGTGGATTTTTTCTGCTTCTACAGGTGACAACATATTCGAATACTCTGTTCATTCCTTCCAATTCTATCTAGTAAACATTTGTCTTAAACTTTACGTCAACTTTGTATATTAGGTTTGGGTCTGGGAGCAGTTCCTACAGTTGCAGCCACCTCTACCACCATTACCTCCGGATGTACAACCTCTGTTTATCCCTCTAGCTAGGAGGTGGTTTCTTCGGCGTGGATATGTACGAGATTACGAGGCTCGGAATAATCTTCCCCTTTGTAGGTATGTGTTGGATATGCTGGAGGGCGCACATGTAAATGTGTACCTAAATTTACTTGGTATAGCTTCACATGTGTTGCGCACACTCACATTTTCTGTTGTTATTTGATATTTCATCTGGACGCCATACATCGGCGACTTGATAGGTGGCCTACCCGATTATTGCTCGGCCGACCGACTGATTTGGAGCACTTCCGTCCCGCTGATGTGCCTCAATATTCTGGAGCATCATGCCACGGAGTGGGTACTTCGCCAGTTTGGCCGTCCGCAGTATATACCGAGCGGGCCTACATGGGAGCCCATACATTATCAGAGGGATGGTCGTTCCAGGGTGGACAACGCATATGTAGCATGGCTAGAGGCGCAGGTCCATACTTGGGACCAGTGAGCTGACTTGATTCCGTCCCCTCTTCACAGATCCAGATGGAGACTATTCAGATCTATATGCCCTGCTACCACCGTGTTATCCGACTTTTTGTCGGGAGTCCTATTAATCAAGCTGGCGGTCGATACGTTCCATACGCCGGGAGGCACGAGGCCCTGGTATGTTTTCTGCTATTATTAATTATGTAACTGTAACATAGTGTTCTATAGTTTATATTTTAAACGTTGTGTAGGCTATTGTCCTACATATAGTCTACCATATGGGACTGCAGATGTAGCAGCATGCCGGCGATGGAGCGGTCGCTTTGCACAATTACGACCGACAAGTTGTAGAGGTGGCTGCCCGGACACTGCAGCAAACTCGAGAGGATCAGCGCTTAGGACACGATCTTGCTTATGTGGTGCCAGAGCAGTACCAGAGAGGTAGGGGTGTCGCATGGGGTAGGGGTGCCCCTCGAGGTGGGGGTTCCCCATGAAGCAGGGCTGCCGCACGGGGTCGTGGTGGGCGGCAAGGAGGTGGTCTCCAGCAAGGGGACGTTGAGGCCTTTGTTGATGATGTTGATGATGATCTGCCAGGTGACCTCCATGAGCCAGATGAGTATCCCAGCAGCATGCCGTCATACAGCCTTGGGATGCAGCTCAGTCCAGGGACTTTGCAGGTGACCTCGTCAGGTCTATTATTGGTCACGGTCACGGACCTTACCGGAGAGGATTGGGATGCATACTTCCCATGACCAACAACCGCTGCTGAGGATCGGCCGACCCGAGATTTGGATAGTGGGCTTCGACTGAGTTATGGCTCATCATCGAGGGGTGCTGGGGAGCTTTCACAGGCGCAGGTATGTGTTTATTAGTATTAAATTTAAATTTGTTTTTTTCTTTTCTCATTTATTTTCCATAACTTTATTAATTTTCTTATTAAGGCTTCATCCTCGCCCGTCACGAAGGCCGCTTTGTGCAATGTTGACATGGCTGCGACGGATGATTATATTCAGGAGCCCGACGAGACCATGGTAAGACAATTTAAATTGTTGTGACTTAATATATACTTTCTTATACTGAGCTGAGTTATTCTTATGTAGGTTTCTACTGGATCGACGGCCCCTTCTACCGATCCTGCCAGCATCACTGATTATCATGCTGCAGCGCATCCTGCTATAAAGAGGCGTTGTGATGAGGATGATCCTGATAGCGTAGCTGGGCGGGATGGGATGCGCCTCAGGCCAACGGCTGCATTGAAGCACACAGGTTGTGGGACACATTGATTTTTTTTTTGTATTTTATGTAAATAATAACAACAATTTCTTATGTTTACATAATATGTGCATTATGGTTTTATTTCCCCGTTCCTTTTTTATTTTAATACTACAACACAACCACAAACATAACAACTTAACATAATTTAAATTCAGTACAACTAACGAAAATACATGACAACAGAAACATAAAGATAAAGTAGTACACTCAACACATACATGTCGTTGTTTAATCACTGCCGCCCCGTTATTCTCTGCTCCAACCACTTAAATTTCTCTTCCAGCTTATTTTTTTCTAATTCTGACTCTTTTAGTTTCTCTTTCAATTCTGCAATTTCTCGTTTATATTCTTTTTCATATTCCTACTGTTTTTTGGTCAAATCATGAAGAAACTGCAAAGATTGTTTGTAGCATTCCTGCTTATAGGGTTCATCAATCCATACCTCAAAATTTCAAAAAAGTTCGTCGGGAACCCTATAAAACTTGTTCACACACATCCAGTAGCAGCGTCCAACTTCACCATCATCCCAACAGTCCATCATCATACATTTTTTTCCGCACTGGCATCTTAATACATAAAGGCGTTCAGACATTTGTTAAAGCGTAAAAAAAAACCTTTCTTTTATGGAAAGTTTTTCTATTGGTTATTGTTAAGCGCAGAAAATAACTAGAATGCGCCCGTTATTTATAGGCAAGGCCACACACATAACGTAGTATTTAACCACACTATGCTTTGCGTGTTAAAGATTATTTCGGATACAAAACAGTTTTTTCGCAGGCGGGCAACTTTTTCAGTTCGACAAGACAACACACATAACGTAGTATTTTACCGCGTTATATGTATTCACATATTTATAAAAATCTTCCTTTAACTCAAGTATTTTTGAACTATATTTATCAAATATATTCACATATTTTCTATTTTTTAATCCAATACTATTTTTGATTACATGAACAGGACGGAGAAATGCATAAATTACCACCGCCACCCAAACCAGCCGAAGGACATTTTCGACGGTCGTGTTCTGTTTGCGAGCATATACCATATTTGCACGCATAAACGGTATCGCTAACATCCATTTGGTTCCGTATACGTGTTCTCTTATGCACTTGTACTCGACGTAAAAAATCCTTGTTACACACCATTTTAAATGGTTCCGGCAGCCAATAATGCTCAACACCCACTGGCTGCAACTGCCCACTATAGGTGTTTAATTATGCAGCAATACTATATTGTATATCAACGTAGTTGGTTGGCCCTAAACCAATATGTTGAAAGCACCTGATGGCATGTGAGCATGGCATGCGGTAGAAGAATCATTTCCCACAAGAGCATAACCTTCTAGATTCATTTATGGTATGTACATTATTCCCCCGGTTTTGATGGATAGCGGTGTGAACTTCAAAAATATTTCTGTCGTGATCATATTGTAAAATGAATGCCAATGTGCTCGCCGTCTATATTTCTCAAATCTCTTCATCGGCAGTGACATAAATTCAACACCCATTTCCATTAATGACGTTGCAGCTGTAGCCCTTTCAACAAACTTCTCCGCCATCTGCTTGAACGACATCCGCACCATGGCAGTGACATCCTCTTGCCGACTTCAATAACTCGTTGAAAGACTCTGACACATTTGTAGTCAGAATTAACCATCTTCTTCCACCATCCGCATGGAAATTCCACTTGTCAAGATCATGTCGCATCAACCAACGATATGCTTTCTCATCTTCCTGCCTGATAGATTCCATGTGCCTCAGGAATTTATGCTCTTGGTGGTATGTTGCTGCCATCCACATCAAATCATGCAGATCCTTGTTGGGATGTGCCTTCTGGAAATTGTCCTTCAAGTGCCTCACACAGTAACAGTAGTATGCATAAGGTTCTTTCCATGCAGGCAAGTTCTCTACAGAACTTAAGATACCACCATGCCGATCAGATATTAGACAAATACCGGAACGCTGTTTGACAACGTGCTCTTTCAAATGGTTCAAAAACAACGTCCACGTCTCTTGGCTTTCATTGGCACAAATAGCAAAAGCTAGAGGAAATATTTGTCCAATAGCATCTACTGCAATGGCTATCAACAACTTGATGTCATACTTTCCATAGACATGAGTGCCGTCTATGGATATTAACGGCCGACAATGCGGAAAACCATCAATTGATGGTTTAAATGCCCAGAACACGTAATTGAATATATATTCTGGTTTTTCCGGACTCCGCTCAAGCTTTCATTCAACAACCGTCCCGGGGTTAAAGTGTTGCAGTGCGGCCATGTACCTGGGTAGAGCTGCAAATGACTTATCCTAGTTACCATAAACAATTTCAAAACGCACGTTTGCGCCCGAGAAATGCCTTTCTTTTGATAATGGTATGGCCATATTCCTGGTGGACTGATGTAATGCACTCTTTGATTTTATACCTCATGGAAGCTTCAAGGTATGGAATAAGGACAAGAGAAATCAAGTCAATATCCAAGTTGTAGTGATTCCAATTGAATGTGTCCATTTCACATCTGTGGGTGGGAATGTATTTACCCACTTTCCATAGACCTGTGTTCTTCTTGGTCACGCAACATCCAATGACAACCCGTAAACCATCTGCGGCAAACAACCTTGTATACCTCCGGAGTTGACTCCCATACCGCCATCTCACGACACTCTTTTACATTGTGTTTTCGCCGCCCTGCTTAGGTGCGCTTTATCAGGAAAAATCATGCCCTATGCCAACACCGTTGGTCTAGAATCATCCCACATTGCTGTCCGAATTTCATCAAAATTCCTTGTGAGAGCATCCACATCAGGCATACTTGGCAAGTTATCAAGGTAGGGAATCTTCTTTGAATAAAACGGTACTTGGGACTCGTACACTCTTGGTCTAACGGGGGGTGGAGCATACTCTCTCGTCAAATCAGGTCCTTCTTGCCATTGTAAGTGGCAACTTAACATGATATTATGGAGATAACGTATAGCTCATAGTGTTATTCGCCACCACAACATCACCCCCTCCTCCCCCAATATAATGAAACCCTTACTTTTCGCTCTTCAGACATTATGAAAAAGTGCTTGAGAATTTAACAAAAAGAAAAGTTTGAACGGGAGTTAGAATATTTTTGAATGGATTTTTGTAGAATACTAACGCCTTTAAATAAGGCAATTCCTAGCTCCGGGTGTGGGGGGGGGATGGATTTTTTTTAGGTATAGCGCTCTTTTAGAGGGCGCTATACCCATTTGAATAATTGTTATGTCAGTTAAACGCATGTGACTTATTGGTGAGCCTATAAAACATGTATATCGCTCTTTATTACTGCGCTATACTTATATAGCGCTTTTCTTAATGCGTTATATATATAACGCTCTTTTAAAGAGCGCTATACTTTAATTTCCGTTAAGTAAAAATTTTATAGAAATATCACTCTTTTTTTTTTACACTTATTTCAGTTGTACTTATTGAAAAGAACCACGTTTAGGTTCAGGACTCATCTTTGTTTTGCGTATTAAACCAAAAACGAAGAAGAAAGAGAAAGGTATCAAAAGTACAAAGTCAGGTACGGAAAATGAGATTACAGACTAATAATAATTATTCCCCTCGTGCAATAATTAGATTCTTTTTACTGACAATCACTTTTCCCAACTTGCTACTGTATTAGATTCTTTTTATAATAATAATTATTCCCCTCGTGTTTATCATATTATTAAAATTAAAAGGATGACGACAAAATACACCCATCTGACAGGTTTCCACCAATCAATAAGAAGTAGTGGAGTATCTCAAATTCTCAATTTTAAGCACAGTATTTGATATTTTGATCATATAAATTCCACAACCGAGTGCTCTGTCCTATAGGATATACTCGAACATATCTTTTTTTTAATTTGTGTCAAATTTTTTTTACAGCGACACAATATTATACGATAAATTCAATCAAATAAATTTATATAAATTAAAATTGAAAAAAATAAATTCACATAGATTGAACTCCTCTTTTTAGGTCCGCCCTCTGCACCATGTTCACCCCCACCCATCTTCCCTCTCAATCATACATAACGGTGTCCGTGAGCAGTGGCGGATCCATATTGTTCTTTATGGGTGATCAAGCACCCCTTATCATGGACCAAATTTAATAACTTTACATAGGCAATTATAGAGATATTTGAATAAATATTGAGTGAATGAGAGGTGGATCTAGGAATTAAATTTAATGGGTTCAACTTTTGATATTTTTAGTATTGAACCCATTATATATTTAAAATTATGGGTTCATATCTATTTTTTTTTGTAATTTTAATCAATTTTTACATATAAATTTTTACTTCGCGTCGAAAGTATGAGTTCAATTGAACCCGTCGACAATACACTACATCCTCCCCTGAGTTAGCACCCATAACTAAACTTCTTTTTCTTCTTCTTTTAGAATTTTTATAGGCGAGCACCCATAACTTTAAAATTCTGAATTCGTCACTGCCCGTTAAAATTTATAAACTTTATGCTATTATGTTTTATTTGGCATGGATTTTATCTTATTCTGTTTCAGAAAAGAATAACTTTCTTTTTATTTAAAATGTTTTAACTTTAAATTTTTTATTTTATTTTACATACAATATTGGTTTAGCCAAAGAAATATTATGATAATTTTGAATACTTTTAATATGTGTCAAAAATCTTATTCTTTTTAAACTTAGTGTTCTCAATACTATCATAAATAAAAAAAAGAAAAAAAGAAAAGGAAGTAATACTTTATCATAAATTGATTTTAGGTGTTTCTAGTGAAATTTTTTACTACAATGCAGCTCACACTGTCAGGAAAACTTAATTATACGAATGTCAATTTCTAAGTCTTTAAAATAATTGAAATAAAGAGAAAAGGAAAAGTGAAGTAGTAGAAGGCACCATTATCTTTTTAACTTTTACGATATCTCAAGTCATGCAAAGCCATCTATTGAGTCAGTCAACGTCGAGTCTCTAATTTGATATTTATTTGACTAACTTTTTGATTAATTTAGACATGTATCATACTTAAATGGGATTTAAATTTTAGAACAATTTATAGCGTAATGTTGAGTTTAACATCTGTTTACCGGGAAAATGGTAATTACAATTATATCTAATTTTGTGGTTCTAAAAATATGTGATTTATTTTAATACTAGTTGTTTATGCAATAGATGCTAAGTGATAGTTAAGACTAAATGTTTAGCTACTCATAATAAAACAAGATAAAGCAATAAAATAATTCATGATTCTCAAAATACTGATAAAAGAAGAAGATTGAAAACTCCAATGGTGTCTAATCTTTCTCCCACTTGTTCTTGCCTCCAAAATAAGTCTAAAACAAGCTTAACCTTGACTTGGGCGAGTTTATTGAGTTTATATAGGGTTAGGATAAGTATCCCACGTCTTGCACTTAAGTCCCTAAATTTTACTGGCTATTTCCAGGTCGACCGCGGCCGTGAGCCAACTGCGGCGCGACCACGGTGGATTACGCCCACACTGTTTTTCTCCTTTGTCCATCACGTTCCAGTCGCAGTCCGGCCGCAGTCACGCTGGACTGTTGCCCAGTTTTTTCTTGCCTTTTCTTGCTCGTTTTCATCTGGACTTCTCTCGTTTGGCCATGTATCTACATATTTGATTCCAAAATGCTCCATGTTATCTTCCAACTCTGAAGTAACTCCTGCAAAGCACAAAAATTTTAATTAGAGCATTTTGTTATCATTTAGCACTTAAAACATCAATAAAGCATGTTTAACTTAGAGCATAAATAGCATCTACATCGCATAATATACGCTACTATCAACACCCCACACTTAAACTGTTGCTAATCCTCTAGAAACAAAACCATACTCTATAGGCCTAACCATCACAGGGTAACTTCCCCACTCCATGCACCAAGAACAATTCAAACTAGTATACTACCTCAGCATAACATCCAAACCTCAAGAGTGGACTCTCTCTCTAGCCACGCAATGTCCCTAACCGGCTTCCTACCCTAAGTCAGAGGTCCAAACTTACCTTCCTTTCATGAGTCAAGTGCCTACTCACCACAAACAGACTTATATCAAAGTTATGAAAATTCACACACTGAGGAATTCAAACATGTAAAATTTTGCTCACCCTTAGAAAGAAATTCTCATGCCACATAAAACGCACCACATACTTGCCCTTAATGTAATACTCAACTAACCGAGCTCCTTTAGTCAAGAATCAAGTAGGACTTTATTTGGTTGTAATGTAGGCTGCGAGAATATATATATATATATATATATATATGGATATAAGAGTGGCTACACCTCCCTAAGAACTTTAATACATTTTTTTCTTCACATTTAAGCCCCTACTTTTGTCAAACCATTATTCCACCTTTTCATCATTGTGTTATACCCTTTACTTCTTTAAGCACAGTTTTTCAAAAGCCACCACCATTTGAGACTTCATTCTCTTCTTTTTTTTCACACTCCCGGTGGCTCCTAGTATTCATTATCACACTGTGCACCTTTATCTAGATTCTCTTAGTTCCACTCAAAAGCCCAACCAACCACCCCACACTATCACTTTTCCATGTTCGTCACAACTCAAGTGCTTCTAGGAGGTGATAGGGTTCAAAAGATAGTCAATTCAAAAATTGGGCCAGGCTTGTAATGTGGTTGCCAAAGAAAACAAGATTACAGGCCCAAAGGGGTTAACTATGGTATATACAATCAGGTGGGTAGAAGCGTATATAAATAGGTTCAACAAAGAAACGCCTATATCATTTTCTAGACTAATCAAAGCTACCATTTCGCTTTGTACACACACAGGGCAAGTTCTAGGCATTGAATGTTAACACAAAATACACAACAGTCTCACTCACACATGGCACATGACTCAGTCAGTTCGGATCGTCAGACACTCTGCTCAAAGTATTTTCAGCCAAATCAGGAACATGCAATTTAAGGCTTTCTTGCTAGAGTCGACTAGTGAGCCTAAGTGTCATGCTAAGGCGATCAATATTCAAGGTACCACGGAGTTCAGGGATCCTATTTTTATTCTTCCCTCGCCCAAGACTTACTAATCTAAAAATAAAAACTAACTACACCCGATTCAAATGGAAACCCTTGGAAAAGAACCGTGGTTTAAAGAAAAACCAAGGAGGAGCTAGTACACTACCTAACAAAAACAAAATCTTTTTGTTTTTGTTAAATATATATATATATATATATATATATATATATATATATATATATGTATATATATATATTTTGTTCGACTTAAGACCCTCAAGAGACTCGTCGAGAGGTGTCCGTCTTCGGGCCAAGCCAAAGTTAATTAATCAATAAGTCAAAATATAAAACAAGCCAAAATACTACACAAATTATACAAGTGTACAACAAAAACAACCATCCCCTACCCCACAGTTAAAAATTTGGCATGTCCCCATGTCAAAGAAATTAAAGCAAAGTAAGGGAAGGGGACTTCCCTGGTGCTTAGTCTTGGTTGGAGATGGTGCCAGGGTCGAGGTGACACGCTCGACCTAACGCTCGGAGACATCCCATGATATTTTTCTCAGACCTAGCACTTTGGGTGGCCAAATTGTCAACTCGAGCACCCAACTCATTGACTGAAGTGCGTAGGCCAACCATATCTTGCTCCAAGGCTATCATCCGGGTACTCCGATGGGCCTGTGATGGGCCCGCTTCATCAACAATCTACACCGGTAGGGCGGCAACATGCATATCTCCCTCATCATCATCATCAGTATCATCATCATCCTTATCAGCTGCCATAGGCTGGTCCTTCCCAACTGTGATTTTACTAGCCCTGAATGGGGCTTTCAATTGCAATTTCCCATCGTAGATGGGGTTTTATGGAACTCGTGACGCACGGCACAAACGAGTGACCAGAGAAGGGAAGTAGAACCATTTGCTTACCTCTGTGTGCCGGATGAAAATTTCATCTTGAATTAGCCGGGCCACGTCAAAGTCATGGTGATTGACAAAACACCAAATCGCCGCTGCTCTTGGCGCATTAACATTTGTTGTATTGCTGGATGGAAGCACTTAGCTTCCCAATTGAGAGATTGGAAGTTCAATGTCATTCTTGGATTGATCCATATTGGCTCTCTACCAGCGACACAAATTGTTTGATCCATTAAGTTCAAAGTGACCGGTGGTCTCTGATAATCCTGGTAGTAGTCTGTATCTCCGGTAAAGACCGGCAACCTGTACACTCGGCGGATGGCCTCAAGAGACACATTCACTTGGGTGTTTCATACTGTGACTACTCTATCAACATGGTTCGGGCAGTTAGCATAGAATTACCGGACCATCATAATTTTGACCTCTTCCGGCTCATCAAAGAAGACGTCCAACTGACGTCTCCTCAACTCGTCGTAAATCTGTGGGCCTTCAACTCTTAATGCAGCCCTCTCAATGTGCACTTCAGGCACCAACTTCCTAGCTGATTTTTCGTTATATCTATCTTGAGCCACTTTGGATACAAAGCGGGTGTTGCCAAACTGGCTTGAACTCGCCTGAGATCGAGCTCGGGATGAACCACCTGACCCGCTAGCTGATGCACCTGTGGCACATCTTTTCCTGGATTGATGCATTGTACCTGACAAATGAAGGTTTATTATTAGTGAGGGTTTGAGTTGTGCGAACCCAGGGTGGTTACTCAGACTTCACCACCACTATGGTCACATTAACAAGTATAGCTCAATGAGGCAATTTCACAAGCACCTAGTGTGCAGTGAATAATTATTTTATAAACTTAGCCCAAGTAAGTATAAATTCTCCCCCAAATCAACCATAATCACTACACAAACTCCACCCTACCACAATTAACTTCAAACAACAACATCATGCTATTTCTTCCATATTTTACACATTACCAACTGAAAAGAAGAAAAGAAACAAAAAAATTTTACTCTAAATACTACAACACTTCTATAATTACAATTGCAAAAGAGAAAGCAAGAACAAGAAATAAAGAAGCATAACATACCTAGGAGTTTTAGAGTTGAGAGAGGGGAAAAAAGAGGAGAATTTTGGGGTGAAAGGGAGATTGGGGAAGAGAGGGCTCGGATGTGTGTGTGTGTAGGAAAGGGAGAGGGGTTTGGGAGAGAAAAAAGAAGAAGAAGAAGAGGAGGAGGCGTGGGATTAGGGGTTTAGATTAGGAAGGGGTTTGGGGAAAGTAAGGAGGGGGGGGGTAGGGGGTGGGAGTATTTTAAGTTAGTTTAGAAAGAAAAAGAAAAAAGAAAAAAGAAAAAGAAAATAATTTTTTTTTACACTTACCTGGTGACCGGAGGCAGAGAAGTACTAATCCACCGCGGTTGGTCCGCGGTCACGGTGGACCACGACAGAATTAGTGTAATCCACCGTGGTCGTTCCACGCCCCGACCGCAGTCCCGGTGAACCCAGTCAGAAATAGTGTAATTCACCACGGTCCAATCGCGGTCCGACCGCGGTCGCAGTGATGTACTTCCGGAATTTACTTTTTTTTTATCACGTTTTTTACCTTTCCGGAGTTGGTTGTTGCCCCCGACTTCTCCATATATGCACCAATCTTCCCCTATACACTAATATTTGGGTTAGTATCATACACATTAAGTACAACAACAAAGCAAAAGAGAAAAACAAAAGAAAACATGGGTTGCCTCCCAAGTAGCGCTTGATTTAACGTCGCGGCACGATGCATATGAGTGTGTTTAAGACTCGCTCGACCTTAGGGGCTCAGTCAAATGAATCACTAACACTTCCTTGACTTTATCCATGCCCACTTATGGTTTCAACCTGTGTCCATTGACTCAAAACATGCGAGAGTCATTTTCTGAGGAAATCTCTATGGCACCCGAAGGGAGCACTTCGACCACATGAAATGGCCCAGACCATCGTGACTTGAATTTACCCGGAAATAGCCTTAATCTTGAATTATACAACAACACCATATCTCCGGGTTTGAAATTCCGTTCAACAATATTCTTGTCGTACAACCTCTTCATTCTTTCTTTGTATAACCTTGTGTTTTCAAAAGCAAGGTAACAGAACTCATCCAGTTCGTGCAATTTCGTGACTCTATTCGTGCCCGCAACTTCTATGTCTAAGTTCAATTGTCTCAGTGCCCACCACGCTCTATGTTCTAACTCCACTGGCAAGTAACAAGCTCCTCCAAACACCAACTTGTATGGCGACATGCCAATGGGTGTTTTGAAAGCAGTTCTATAGGTCTAGAGTGCATCATCCAATTTTTTCGCTCAATCTGTTCTTGTGGCATTCACCATTTTGGTTAACACACTCTTTATCTATCTATTCGATACTTCGACCTACCCAATAGTCTGAGGATGGTATGGAGTTGCCACTTTGTGGCGTACATCGTATTTCGTCAGCAATTTCTCATGCTAAATTGCAGAAGTGAGTGCCTCCGTCACTGATTATGGCTCTTAGGGTCCTGAAACGGGTGAATATATTCTTCTTCAAAAACCTAATCACCACCCTTGCATCATTAGTGGGGAGTGATGAAGCTTCCACCCATTTAGACACATAATCTACAGCAACAAGTATGTACTTATTGCTATAGGAACTGACGAAGGGACCTATGAAGTCTATTCCCCAAACATCGAACACTTCAACCTCCTGAATTGGGTTCATGGGAATCTCATGGCGACGGGAAATGTTCCCTGTTCGCTGGAATTCATCACAGCCCTTGACCCATAGATATGCATCCTTAAACACAGTTGTCCAGTAGAACCCGACTTCTAGAACTTTTGCGCCCGTCCTTACTCCTCCAAAATGTCCGCCATATGCCGATGCGTGACATGCCTGCAAAACAGAAGATTGATCTATCTTGGGGACACACCTCCAGATCATATTGTCAACACAAATCCGAAACAGATAAGGTTCATTATAGTAATAAATGCTGCAGTCATGGTAATGTTTTCTTTTGGACAGAGGAAAAGTCATAGGGAACTATACCGCTTACCAGGTAGTTTGCAATGTCCGCATACCATTGCACTTCCTCAAGGATTATGGCGAGTCGGTGCTCGTCTGGAGAGGTTTCCAGAATATCCTCTACCTCAACTGATTTTTCAGCTCCTTCTAGTCGCGATAAGTGATCAGCGACCTGATTTTCCGTGACCGTACCAAGTCGAACTCTTGCAGAAGCAACACCCAACAAATCAGGTGTGGTTTTGACTCCTTCTTTTTTATCAGGTACCTGAGAGCAGCATGATCAGTATATACAATTACCTTTGAGCCAAATACCTCAAATTGAGAAAAAAAAAGTACTTTATATTGAAGAAAAAATATTTACGGCTTGGGAGAAGCTTGGCCAAACAGTCTGTAAGTCTAACTGCTGGAAAATCGTAATGAGTTTAAGTCTTACTAGATTATACGTATCCCTTGACTTCTGTTATTAAGGGATATGATATATAGTCAAGTGTTGTCCTGTCTGTATATTGTCGTATCCTTTGACTTCTGTATTACTGCCGGAAAAATGGATGGATCAACACTCTAAAAAATTCAGCATTGTAGACTCATTTTTAAGGAACTATAAGCTCGGGAAAACTCTTGCATTGGTTCATTTGGAAAAGTTAAAATAACCGAACATACCTTAACAGGGCACAAAGTTGTTGTCAATATTCTTAATCGTCGAAAAAAAAAGAACTTCAATATCTTCTGAATAACATTACAGACCCATTTGGGTATACTTCAATCCTGAAATCTCCAGCTAACAAATCCACTCAAACTTCAACAAATTTATGATCCCAAGCTTTCTTTACAAATCTTTCAATGGTGCCATCAAGCAAGATATGAGAAGAACATTTTTTATGACAGGAAGTGGATGTTTGCCAATAAGATTTGACATGGATCCACTGAGTAAAGCTAAAGTAATGATACTTTTCCAACTCCTATGTTGGAGTCCGGAACCAAAATGTAATCTATTTGGACTCAAAAAATCAAAACATGTGGAAAAAACTGGGCACCATAATATATATAGCACGGTATTTCACCGTGCTATATCTTAATGGTCGTTTGTCCGTTAAGATATAGCGCGGTGAAATACCGCGCTATACTTAAGTAGTGGGCCCACCAATAATTCTTCTGGGCTTAACTAATATACCAATAATTTAACTGGGTATAGCGTGCATATTTAAGGCGTTATACCTCAAATAATTGTACCCCGGACTAGTTTTTACCTTATTTAAGGAGGTTCAGGATTTTGTAAAAATCCATTCAGGATCCTTCAAGTCTTCTGAAATATTTCTTTTTTAAGTTATTTTGCATTTTGTCATAATGTTTGAAGAGCGAAGAATTAAGGTTTCTTCATATTTGGGGGTGAGGTCATGGTGGCGAATAACTCAGTAAGCTATAGTTTATCTCCACAGTGTCATGTTAAGTTGACACTTACAATGGAGTACGATACATTAGTATCGTTGTTATGTAAAAAAATGAGTGTGAGAAAACGTTCGGTGAATATTAAAGTAACCGGAAGATATCCGTATTCTCTCACTCCGCAAGGGGTTGCTTGTTATGCTGAATTTAACATCGAAGACGATAAAACTTGGAGAGATTTTTTGAGTACTCCAGATGAATACCGAGAATTTCTTGTGATAAAAAAGTTAAAAATGTACGTCAAGACTGAAGACGTTCACAATAATGAGGTTGCGCAAAGTAGGGATATCCCTCAATCGTCGGGTGGTTATTTTAGAGCAGTTTTAGCCGAATAAGTTCTGGGTGAAAGAGTGTGGCCTGATCTAAACTTATCTCCACGGGCGAATGAGGAGCGAGGAAATAATTTCTCAACTAGTTTACATAATTCACAAGCAGAGTGGTAAGCTTCAATTTTCCTTTGTGTTATGATGTTTATTTTTATATATTGAATTTGTATTAACACTCATATAGTCCACAAGGGGTACCGTCCAAATATTAATTCTACAAGTTATGAACCAATGCCCAGTTGGAATATGACTAATTTCGGTGTGTTGGATCATGGTGGTCCATCCGGGAGTCATCATCAACAGGATAATGTCCATCATGGGATATCAACACATTATGGTTTGTAAGTGAAGTGATAAAGCTATATGTAAAGTTTGGATCAATTTGAGTACCTCATTATTTTATTGGTTGTGTAGTGAAAACGAGCAACTTGAAGGTCCTGTCCTTACTCAATTGCCCAAAGATGACATATTTAATCGGGATTTGGCAGATGGGCAGAGTCAGGAAGAGAATAGTGATTATGACAACAATGCTGATGAGTCTGGAGATGGAACACCCTTCCCTGATGAGGGTGATGATGAGGAGGAAGAGAATGTTGAACTTGATTTGACGAGGAATCATGCTCCACCTCCCGTTAGACCAAGAGTGTACGAGTCCCACATGCCGTTTCATTCAGGGATGATTCCCTACCTTGATCATTTTCCAAGTATGCCGGATGTGGATGCACTCACAAGGGATCTTGACAAAATTCGGACATCAATGTGGGATGAATATAGAGCAATAGTGGTGTCAAAGGGCATGTTTTATCCTGATAAAGCGCGCCTAAGCAGGGCGGTGCGAATGTACAACATAAAAGAGTGTCGTGAGATCGTGGTTCATGAGTCATCTCTGGATGTATACAAGGTTATTTTTCGTAGATGGTTTACGAGTTATAATTGGATGCTGCGTGCGAGGAAGACGAAAACAAATATGTGGGTTGTGGGTAAATACATTGGCACCCACAATTGTGAAATGGACACATTCAATGGGAATCATTTTAACTTGAATATTGACTTGATTTCTCTTGTCTTGATTCCACACATTGAAGCATCCATAAAGTACAAGACCAAAGAGTGTATAATATCTATCCAGCAGGAATATGGGTGTAGCATTACCAAAAGAAAGGCATTTCTCGGGCGCAAACGTGCGCTTGAAATTGTTTATGGTAACTGGGATAAGTCCTTTGCATCACTACCCAGGTACATGGCCGCATTGCAATATTTAACCCCGGGAAAATTGTTGAATGGAAGCTTGAGTGGAATCCGGGAATACCAGAACATATATTCAGATATGTGTTTTGGGCATCTAAACCACCAATTGATGATTTTGAGCATTGCCGGTCGGTAATATCTATAGACGGCACTCATTTCTATAGAAAGTATAATATTAAGTTGTTGATCGCCATTGCAGTTGATGCTAATGAAGGTATATTTCCCCTAGCTTTTGCTATTTGTGCCAATGAGATCCAAGAGACGTGGGCACTATTTTTGAACCACTTGAAAGAGCACGTTGTCACACAATGTTCGGGTATTTATCTAATATCTGATCGGCATGGTGGTATTTTAAGTTCTGTACAGAATTTGCGTGCATGGCAGGATTCGTATGCCTACCATCGTTACTGTGTGAGGCACCTGAAGGCCAATTTCCAGAAGGCATATCCCAACAAGGATTTGCATGATTTAATGTGGATGGCTGCAACAGATCACCATGAGTGTAAATTCAGGAGGCGAATGAAATTGATTAGGCAGGAAGACCATGGAGCCTATCATTGGTTTATTTGACATGAGCTTGACAATTGTACTTTTCATGCGGATAGTGGCAGAAGAAGGGGAATTCTGACTATAAATGTGTTAGAGTCTTTCAATGGGATATGTTTGCAAACAGGACACGACTATCGTAAATATCCTTCAGTTGGTTTGGGTAGCGGTGGTAATGCAGCTCCTGGTGGAAGTTCATCCAATGTGCCCAATTATCAAGGATACACGTAGTGTTTTGTTTCAGTAATTTGTTGTAATAAGTGTATGTACATGTTCATCTTGCAGAATGTATGAAATAAAATTATGTTTCCATTGGTGTTAAGTCTTATTGATATTTAGCATTAATACTTCAATACAACAATTTAACATAGACCCCAAGAAAAAAATAATTGTCATTCACCATTATCGTTGCTGTCTGGCACTATTTTATTGTCACTGTCTTCATCTTCTTCGTCAACATCGTGTACGCACCCTTAGAGATCGAGAGCATCATAATGTAGGCCCTAATTGACATACGTTTATCGTATTTCATCGCTCATCAATAAGATCATTTGCTTGATTTCTACAACAATATGGGAATCCAAAGAATCATTATCAAGCGCAACATAGCGCGCCACCAATATTCGTTATGTGTATTTTCTTATCGACATGAAAAAGATGCCGTTCTGGAAAAGCTGTCTTGTGCCCTAAAGAATTATTATCACGCGAAACGCAGCACCAATATGTATTATGTATATTGTCTTGTCGAGCTGAAAAATTCACCGTTCTGGAAAAGCTGTCTTGTACCCTAAAGAATCATTATCACGCGAAGCATAGCACTACACCAATATACGTTATGTGCATTGTCTTGTCGAGCTGAAAAAGCTGCCGTTCTGAAAAAGCTGTCTTGTACCCTAATAAATCATTATCACGCGAAGCATAGCGCATCACCAATATGCGTTATGTGTACTGTCTTGTCGAGTTGAAAAAGCTGTCGTTCTGGAAAAGCTATCTTGTACCCTAAAGAATCATTATCACGTGAAGTATAACGCGACACCAATATGCGTTATGTCAACAACTTGTAAGTTATTGTTTTGGAAAAAACATTTGTTAATATTTTTTATATAAAATGTTAACTAATAGTGTTGTGTTATAATCCCCATTGGTGGACGGAAATCACTGTAGATTTGAAGAATGGTATGATGAACTCATTAACCAGGAATATTACAAATCATGTTTGCAGTATGTTTAGAATATGACTGCTGAATGCGAACTCTAGCTCTTTAAACTACAACAACAACTTGCGGGAGTGTAAGAGAAACTAAAAGAGGCGGAAGAAGAAAAAAATAGGTTGGAAGAGAAATTTAAGTGGTTGAAGCAGAGAATAATGGGTGATAGTGACTAAACAAACACATGGATGTGTTGAGTGTAGTATTTTATATTTATGTTTTTTGTGTAATGTATTTTCATTAGTTATAGTGAATTTAAATTATGTTAAGTTGCTATATTTGTTTTTGTGTTATAGTATTAAACTAATAAATAACCCGAGAAATAAAAATACATGCGCATATAATATAAACCATAAATAATTTTGCTATTATATACCGAATGTCATATGTACAGATAATCAAAAATGTCAATGTGTACCACAAATTGTATGATTTAAAGCATTGGCTGAACTGAGGTGCATCCCGTCCCGCCCCGGCTACACTATCAAGATCATCTTCATCACGTCGTCTCTTTATCGGAGGATGTACTGCATCACGATCGTCGGTAAGGCTGGCAGGCTCGGTAGAAAGGGTCGTCAGTCCAACAATAACCTACATAATAATAAGATATTTTAGTATATGAAATATATATTACTAATGTACGTGTTAGCTAAATTTTTTTTAATTGTCTTACCATGGTCTTGGCGGGCTCCTGAATATAATCATCCGTCTCAGGCCTATTAGTATCGCACAAAGTGGCCTCCGTGACGGGAGCGGATGGTGCCTTTATAAAAAAAATCTTTAGATACTGATGACTAATTAATGAGATTAAAACAAATAGAAATAATAGTAATACAAACAAACTTGCGCCTGAGTAGCGACACACTTCTCAGCAACCCTCGATGATGAGCCATAACTTACTCATCGCCCACTATGCACCTCTTATTTCAGAAGATCCTCAGCAACCGCCGATGGCCTTGGTCGATCAGGAAAATACTGATCCCACTCCTGCTGCGTAATGGCCATACCCGCGATCAACAATGGAACTGGCAGGGTCACTTGCAAAGTCCCTGGTGTCAGCTGAAGGCTGAATGACGGCATATTATGAGGAGCATCGTCTGGCTCAGGGTGGTCACCTGGCTGATCAACTCCAAAATACTCAACAGGTTCCTCAAACCCCTCTTACTGGGGGCCACGTCTTCGCCGACCCCCACGACCTCGTGGGACACCTCTTCCTCTCTGGGCACGCCTACCACGTCGACCATGTTCAGGCTCCACTGGTGGCCCACGATGGTACTGATCTGGTGGTAGATAAACAACCTCGTGTCCTAAGCGCTCATAATCTCGGGCTCGCCTCAATGTCCGGGAAGCCAGATCTGTAACCTGGCGGCCATACTCGTGCAAAGAGGCCGCTCCCTCGCCGGTATGCTGCTGCATCTATAGCCCCAACTGGTAGAACAGATGTAAGCCAATAGCCTGCACAACATGTAAAATATAAATTATGGAACACTTGGTTAATATTATAAGTAAGTATAACAGATAACATACCCGTGCCTCATGCCTCCCGGCGTATGGAATGTACCGATGACCGGCGCGATGAACAGGATTCCCGATGAAAAGTCGGGTAACGCGGTGGTACCAGCCCATATACTCATGCTCTCCATCCGTATGCTCAGGTGGAGAGGGTGGCAGAATCAGGTCATGCTGACGGTCCCAAATATCAATCAGCGCCTCTAGCCAGGCCACGTATGTCTGGTCAACCTTGGAACGATCATTTGGTAATGTGTCCTAAGCCAAGCGGGCGGAGTAGGTACAAGCTGGGATTGACCAAACTGGCGAAGGACTCGCTCAGTGGCATGATGCTCGAGAATATTGAGATACATCAACGGTACGGAAGAGCTCCACATAAGTCGGCCGGTTGAGCAATAATCGGGAAAACTAGCTATTAACTCATCGTTGTATGGCCTCCAAATGAACTATTAAGTAAAAATAGAAATCGTGAGTATACACAACACATATAAAGCCAGGCCAAGTAAACTTAAGTATACATTTACTTGCTCCCTCCATCAAATCCAACCAATCCCTACAATAGGGGAGATTATGTCGAGCCTCGACCTCGTGTCCATAGCCTCGCCTATCAACCCACCTCCTAGCTAAAGGGAGAAACAGTGGAGGTGGTGCATCCGGAGCGATGAGTGGTAAAGGTAGCTGCAACTGCAGGAACCGCTCCCAAGACCAAACCTAATATACAATATGGACATAAAATATAAGGCATATTCTTACTGTATATGTTATAATCATGAAAATAATTGACTATGTTTTCAGCTGCAGCAGCAGCAAAAATCCAACAACGTCTCGCTGGGTGCCCATGCTCGCCTGGCACATCTACCTATACAAGTAATAAAGAACAGCTGCACCGCAGTTGTAACCAAGTAAATCATCTAGCTGCTCAAGATGATGAAGAAATCTCAAGCTGACTAGGTTTCCCGAAGTGTTCGGGAACAATACCCCTCCAAACATAAGCAGCATTAATAATCTCGTGTATTGGTTAATATGAAGATCTGGTGTATCATCCGTAATGTCCGCATGCATCGCCTCCAGATGCATCCGGACAGGCATCAACTGCAGACGACTAGCCCCAACCTATGCAGCCTCCTCTGCTGGCTGGAAACCGGAGAGCCGCTGCAACATCTCCAGGTACTTCAATCCCGTATAATCTCCAAGAGCATGCGGTAAAGCTACAAGATGTACATCAACCGACAGCCCATACAGAACTCCATGTCCTGAAGCGTGATAGTAGCCTTGCTAATGGGTAAATGAAATGTGTGCGTCTCCAGTCACCACCGCTCTATCAAAGCCGTGATCAATGACCAATCCAGCTACAACCGGCCGATCTCAATAATCCTATAGAAACCTGTATCCTGAAGGCGTCTGACTATACGGGGATGAAGATGGTGGGCCCTATGAAAGTCCGACATATTGTCTACTCGTCTAGCACGGAATGTTTGGGCCAATAACTGCCCCTCCCATATGTACGAAGACCTATGCTCGGCCTGTAGCAACAGTAGCGCTAGCGAGGCAGGTCCGGGATGCACAGGCGGAACCTCTATGACGGCTACTGTAGATTGAACAATATTAATTAAAGTATTTTTCTTTTTCATTGCTTAACATCTTTAAATATATTGGAATATCTAAAATATTAAAATTTATTCGATATTTTTACTATATTTTTAATTAGGTTGATACATTTTGTATATTATAATTTTATATTTTATATGTTAATTTATTAATTTATATGTTACTTTAATATTTTATATGTTATTTTTCTATTTTATATGTTTGTTTATTATTTAATATGTTAGTTAATTATTTTATATTTTAGTTTATTATTTTATATATTTGTTTGTTACTCACCTATTATTTATAATAAAATTAAATAATTAATTTTCATAACTTTACAAGATTTAATTATTAAATATTCATATAACAATACTTAGTTTGAGTCTAAATGAACCATATTTTGGTTCCGGACTCGATATTTGAGGCTCAGTAGCACCAAGGTATCCAATGTTCTTGTGTTCATGATGAGAAAATTTTCCTAATTTATTACTGAACATGTCTGTTATTTTATATGTTAATTTATTATTTTGTATGTTAGTTTATTATTTTATATGTTTGTTTGTTACTCACTTATTTTTGACTATAATAAAATTAAATAATTAATTTTCATAACTATACAGGATTTAATTATTAAATATTCATATAACAATACTTAGTTTGACAAATATTATTTTTTTCTCATGTTATTTTCTTACGTTTGTTGACTAGAAATCAAGAGAGTTTGTGTTTGAACTATCAGCTCTTTTCGGATATTTTTGGGTTTAACATATAACTAAATGATTAATTTTGAT
The DNA here is from genome assembly GCA_005239525.1 of Nicotiana knightiana. Classification (NCBI taxonomy): domain Eukaryota; kingdom Viridiplantae; phylum Streptophyta; class Magnoliopsida; order Solanales; family Solanaceae; genus Nicotiana; species Nicotiana knightiana. The sequence goes on from ML385137.1 coordinate 34,876, forward strand.
AACTACAAAGATACTACGCTAAAGGGCACTACATTTTACTATGCTAAAAGGGCACTACATTACAAATATGAGCACTACATTAGGGCACAAGATACCATTACAGGGAACTAAAGTTACATATTCATATATGTACAACAATAACATCTTATAAAATTAATTATTCCTAAAATAACAATTTATCTATTTTACTAGTCTTTTAGAAAATAAATAATCTAAATCGGATTTAAAAAAAATTTAATCACAAAACAATCACGAAAAAACATATACCGCAGTAACAAGTAACTAATTAATTTTTTTAACAACTAATAACAATTTCTCTATTTTACTAAATTTTTAGCACACTAATAATATAATCCGGATAAAAAATAACAAACTAATTAAATCGCAAAACAATCACAAAATAACATAGAACACAGTAAAAAATAATTAATAGGCATTTTTTATACATGAGTTTTAACAAAAACTAAGTCGGAATACCTCGATTTTAATTTTTTGGAAACTTGAAGATTTGAAAATTTGGAGCCGAAACGAGCAACCCACTACGAGATAACGCGTTATCTAGGATGTGGTACCGAGAATCTACACTTTGTGTGGTACCAATGGGCTCCAAGAGACTTTTTTTTTTGGTTAAAAAGGAGGGGGGACCGTCTGTTTTGATTTTTTTTTAATTTGGGGGTGGGTGGGGGACGGGGTTGTTGGGGAAGGAGATGACCCGCTTATTTATGTAAGTATAGCGCGCATATATAGCGTGGTATATGCGTGTTATACCTACCCACCCATTTTAAGTTCAAATATAATGCGGTATTTCACCGTGCTATACCTTAGCAGACAAACGACCGTTAAGGTATAGCGCGGTGAAATACCACACTATATATGTTATGGCGCCCAGATTTTTATTCCACACATTTTGGTTCTTTAAGTCCAAATGAACCACATTTTGGTTCCGAAAATATAGCGTGATATTTCACTGCGCTATACCTTAACGAATAAACGACCGTTAAGGTATAGCGCGGTGAAATACCGCGCTATAAATATTATGGTGCGTAGATTTTTATTCCACGCATTTTGGTTCTTTAAGTCCAAATGAACTACATTTTAGTTCTGAAAATATAGCGCAGTGAAATACCACGCTATATATATTATGGTGCCCAGATTGTTATTTCACACATTTTGATTCGTTGAGTCCAAATGAACCACATTCTGTGCGAGTTAGTTGATTTGAAATTCTTACCGGAATTGAGGAAAAGGAAGCGCAGGTGATGGTGGATGGTTGTTAATATCATCGGAACTGGGAATGTCTTTTTAATTTATTTGATATAGTAAATTTATGCAATAAATAAGAAAACTGTTAAATAGTATAAGGGTAGATTAGTAATTATCACCTAAAGTTAGTTATTAGTGGTTAAAAAATTAGTTAAGTTGTTAGATTAGTTGTTAAGAGTAGTGGTAAGTATAAAGAGGCGTATTTGTACACAGAGATACACACTTTTGACAATATACATTCATTCTCTTTCTCTCTATCATTTTCTGTATTTCTCTCTTTTCTATCATCTCTATCTTCTTTCTCAAGTATCAACATGGTATCAGAGCTTTGCTCGTGAATTCAAAACTCTTGATCTGAAATTTTACTTCTGCAATCATTTTTCTCTGAAACTCTTGTATTGAAGACTCTGTTCTTCCAAACTAGGTGTTGAATTCTTGATAAGGAAACAATAAAGGCGAAAATGGCGACATATGAAGAAAATCCAGATCTGAATTCTGGAATCAATTCTAGAAATCAAATGCATCAAGTGACTGGGATTGATTATAATCATCCAGTGTTCGTCTCAACTGCAGATGTTAGCGAAATTCAAATCATCTCGTTCCAGCTAAGAGGTATTGAAAATTACTCTATTTGGAATAGGTTACGGGTAGCTTTGTTGGGTAGGAACAAGTTAGACATGGTTGATGGTACATACAGTAAAGATAGATTTCCATATTCTATGGGAAATCATTGGGAACGAGTAAGTGCCAGTGTTCTATCTTGGCTTATGAATTCAGTGGCCAAAGGTCTTCTTTTATGTATGCTTCTAGTGCTCAAACAATTTGGGAAGACTTAGCTGAGAGATTTAATAAAGTTGATGGCTTATGAACTTTTAATTTGAATAATGAAATAGCCACATTAACTCAAGGATCTGCGTCTGTCTCAGTGTATTTTTTGAAATTTGAAGATCTTTGGAAGGAGTTTGAAGCTTTGGTTCCTGAACCTGGGTGTGATTGTCCTAAATCAAAAGATTTTGTTAACTATCTACAGAAGTTGAGGCTATACCAGTTCTTAATGGGGTTAAATGATTCTTATTCACAAGCAAGTAGCCAAATCCTAATGAAGACACCTTTACCTACTGTGAATCAAGCCTATGCCTTAATAGTGAGTGATGAAATTCAAAGGTCTATAGCAGCAAATTCTGGAATTCTTGGAGCTAATCCTGTAGGAAACTTTGAAGTTGCTATGTATATCAGAAATGGTGGAGGTGGACAAAACCAAAAGTTCAAGAAAACCTTTAATGTTCAATGTGAATACTGCAAATTGAAAGGCCATACAAAAGAAAACTTTTATAAATTTGTGGGGTATCCTCAAGATTTCAGACAAAAGAAAAGAGGGTATAATGCTGCTCATAATGCTAGCATTCTGACTAAAAGTGACCGATAATAGTCAGAATCAAAATCCTGCAGCACGCACTTGTGCATATGGTCAAAACACTAATGTCATGAGCCAGTCTGATTGTGGAAATCAAATGTCTTATAATCAAGGGCTGGAAGCAGTTGCAAATCAATTGGGAAACTATACATTCACAAAGGACCAATATGATCAGATTGTTCAGCTGTTGAACAAAGGAGGAATCTCAAAAATCACCAACAATGAAGATTTAGCTGCTAATGTAACATCTGCTGATACATCATTATTGGTTTCAAATGGTTCAGAGGAATGGATTATAGACACTGGTGCAACCAATCATATGGTGTCTGATACTAACCTTCTGAATAAGTCTACAATAGTTTAGACAACCAATCCTAAAAAGGTTTTATTACCCAATGGTGATGTGTCTCTAGTCACATACACAGGGGCAAGTTCAATTTCTGAAAAAAGAACTATAGCTAATGTATTTCATGTGCCTCAATTTAAGTATAATCTTCTTTCAGTATAAAAAATGACTAAAGAACTACAGTGTGTTGCAACATTCTTCCCTGATTTTTGTGTTTCTCAGGATCTCTTCACTGGGAAGGTGAGGGAGATTGGTAAAGAAGTAAGAGGATTATACATACTATTAGCTCGACTGGCAATGAATAAGAAAATTTTTGTATATGCTTCAAATGAATTGACTACAAGTGAAGCAAATCAGATCAATGTGGAGTTATGGCATCAAAGATTTGGACGTGTGTCTGTTCTGGTGTGTAACGACCTGATCAGTCGTTCCGAGAGTTTTAGCCCCATTTCCTCCGTTTATGCTTCATTATGTGTGGTTCAGCTCTTTTATGTTGTGTTGGGTTGGTTGGCTCGGGTTTAGAGTGATTTTCGAAAGAAATGAGACACTTAGTCTCTTAAGTTGGATATTTAGTTGGAAAAGTCAACTGGAAGTTGACTTATAGGCGAATGATATTGGAATTTGGTTTTTATGGTTCAGATAGCTTTGTTAGATGATTTTGGACTTAGGAGTGGGTTCAGAATGTTATTCGGAGGTCCGTGGTAGAATTAGACTTGAATTGGCGAAAAAGGATTTTCGGCAATTTTCGATCGGCAGTGGAAATAGATATCGGGGTCGGAATGGAATTCCGGAAGTTGGAATAGGTTCGTAGTGTCATTTTTGATGTGTGTGAAAAATTTCAGGTAATTCGGATGTGGTTTGGTTGGTTTTGGCATCATTGGCGAATTTTGGATGTTTAGAAATCCTTAGGCTTGAATTCAGGGTTAATTCGGTGTTTTGATATTGTTTTGGGTGTTCCAAAGAGTCGAGTAAGTTCTTATGATGATATATGACGTGTTGGTATAATTGGTTGAGGTCCCGAGGGCCTTAGGTTGAGTTCGGGTGGTTAACGGAGAATTTGAATTTGAGAAATGCAGCTGGTGCTGCTGTTCTGATATGGCCGCACCTGCGGATTGGGAACCGCAAGTGCGAGTGTCACTGGTGCGGTGAAGAGTTAAGGTGCGGAGAAGGGATCCTGGGGCTCTAGTCGCAGATGCGAAGGAATGAGTGCACCTGCAAGCCCGCAGGTGCGAAGTGGAGGCCGCAGATGCAGAGCATGTTGAGTTAGTGAAATCCGCAGAAGCGGATAATTTTACGCAGAAGCAGTGACCGCATATTCGGAATATGGACCACAGATGTGGAGTAACTAGGCAGAATGGTATAAATTAAACCCTTCGCGAATTTTGCTTATTTCCACCATTTTTGAAGACGAGATTGAAGCTTTTGAGGGATTTCGAAGAGGGATTCAAGGGGAAACACATTGAGGTAATGTTTTTGAACCTAACACTCGATTCTATGGTGATTTTAAGTTAATTAAGCATGAAATTTATGGAATTTAAGGGTGAAAATTGGGGAATTAGGGCTTGAAACTTGAGACTAAGACTTGGGTGATTGAGGGGTCAAACGAAGTTAGTTTTTGACGAATTAGTATGAATGGACTCGTGAGAGGATACGGATTCTAGTTTCGTGATTTTTATCGGATTCCGAGATGTGGGCCCAGGGGTCAGGTTTGTCAAAACTTCAGGTTTTTGAATTAATTTGGTAATTTTACATGTGCTTCGTTCCTTTAACATGTATTAATGATATGATACTGCTTTTTGATAGATTCGGGGCGATTTGAGGTCGAGTCGAGCGGCAAAGGCATCACGAAGTAGATTTTCATCCAGTTTGAGGTAAGTAACGCTCCCAAAGATGGTTCTGAGGGTTTGAAACCCCGAAATATATGTTATATGATTGTAATTGAGGTGACGCACATGCCAAGTCACGGGCATGAGGGCGTCCACCATGAGATTTGTGACCCGGTTCATCCTATGGCACCGTTTAGTGGTTCTTTCTTCTTGATATATGTGTTTCTATCAATGTGATTAATGTAAACATGCTAGAAATCATGCTAAATACCAAGTTAAGGCTTCATGCTGATACGGTTGAGACCCGAGAGGTCGTCTTTTGCTGTCATCTCATGTGTTTAATTGGTATTATATACTCAGTCCTGTTTATACTTATCATATCATGTCTCATTCTCGGTTATTGTCGTTTGGCATTATATAATTGATTCAGGCTAAATCATGCATTGTGAGCCCGTGTGAGTGAGATTGGAGATTGATGACTGAGTGAGGCCGAGACCCTATTTACGAGTGACATTTGCGGGATCGGGCTGCATGCCGTAGCATGTTATATTGGTTTATGCCTGGGTCTGGCTTATGATAGCGCTTGGGTTGTAGGAGCACCTCCGAAGTCTGTAACACACCTCCAGTGAGCGCAAATGATATTTGAGGGATGGATCTTCCCTGGACATGGATCTTATCTGAAGTATTTGTATTTGGAGATGGATCTTCTCCATGGGTCTGGAATGGCCTTCCTCGGTACTGAGAAACTGATGTTAGATATGTATATATATTCTGGGATGGATCTTCCCTGGGCCGTGTGAGCCATATGTAGTACCGAGTGGTTGTGAGGTGTATTATTATCTGGAGATGGATTTTCTCCATAGGGCTAGATTGTCCTTCCTCAGTACCGAGTGACTTCTGTCAGACGTGTATATATTCTGGGATGGATCTTCCCTGGGCCATGCGAGCCATATACAGTACTTAGTGGACGAGTATTTGAGAGTGGGAGCACATTGTGCATTTCATACAGTTGATGCATTGACATGTAAAATATGTTAAACTATTCGAAACTGTACTTGTCTTATCACTTTGAGCTGTCTAGTTAACTGAAAACATGCCTAAATTTATGTACATTGATTCTGTTATAAATGTTGAGGTTTAGTCCTTCACTACTTCTCAGCCCACAGTTTAGGCTTGTTACTTACTGAGTTAGTGTACTCATGTTACCCCTGCACCTTGTGTGCAGATTCAGGTATCTCAGGTCACGATAGTGCCAGTTGATCGTTTGATGCGGTTCATCTTCGGAGAGAGCGAGGTAGCTGCTTAGCGATCGCAGACCCGCCTTTCTCCTTCCCTATCTTCCTTTGTGTATTTTGTTAGTTATTTCCTAGACAAATGTTGTCTTGATCTATTTTGGCACAATTGTAGTATGGCTCATGACTTGGTGACACCAGATGTTGGGATTTATCTTTACAGTATTTTAGGTTCGATTTTATCTTTTATTTGGGTTTCTCTGATTAAAAAGATTAATATTTAAATATTGTTATGATAGAAATCGAATTGGTTAGGAGTGTAGGCTTGCCTAGTTTCACGATAGGTGCCATCACAGCTGGGTTGGTTTTGGAGTCGTGACAAGTTGGTATCAGAGCCTAGGTTACATAAGTCTCACAAGTCATGAGCAGGTTTATTAGAATCTTGCGAATTGATACGGAGAGGTCTGTACTTATCTTCGAGAGGCTGTAGAACCCTTAGGAAAAATCTCACATTCTTGAATTCTTGTCGTGCGAATCTGTCAATTCAGGTAAGTAAACTTCTGTTGTTTCATTCTCTCACAGATGGTGAGGACACGTGCTACCGGTCAGGATGGCCAGCCACACGTTCGACCCACTAGGGGTCGAGGCCGTGGTAGAGGTAGAGGTGCAGCCCGTGCAGCAGCCGGGGCAGTACCCATAGACCCACCTGTTATTCCGGACCAGGTCCCAGCCGCAGATGTTCCAGCAGGACCAGCCCAGGCACCGACAGTGCCTATTGTTATTCCGGGTCTTCAGGAGACCTTGGCCCAGATTTTGATCGCATGCACCAGTCTTGCTCAGGAGGTCGTTGTTTCTACTTCAGCAGCTACTTCTCAGTCCGGGGAGGCACTTAGAATCCCACCGTTCGTACCCCTGATCAGGTTATTCAGGGACTTCAGACACCGGGGGCACCTCCAGCCCAACCGGTTGCACCTGCTCAGGACTATGTGATTCCAGTTATGCCTGATGGCGAGCAACGTAGATTGGAGCGGTTTGGTAGACTTCAGCCTCCAAATTTCAGTGGTGCCGAGGGCGAGGATGCCCAGTGTTTCTTGGATAAGTGTCAGAGGATCCTTCATACAACGGGTATATTGGAGACTAGTGGCGTCTCGTTCACTACTTTCTAGTTTTAAGGAGCTGCTTTTACTTGGTGGGAAGCTTATGAGAGGCGTAGGCCTGTTGGTGTAACGCCCCTTACTTGGCAGAATTTTTCCACTCTCTTCCTAGAGAAGTATGTACCACAGTCCCGCAGAGAGGAGCTGCGCAGGCAGTTCGAGCAGTTGCGTCAGGATGAGATGAATGTGATGCAGTATGAGATGAGATTTTTTGAGATAGCTCGTCATGCTGTTTGGTTGGTTCCCATAGAGAGGTAGAGGATCAGGAGGTTCGTGGATGGCCTCACATACCAGCTTCGGATTCTTATGATCAGGGAGAGGGTGTCAGGCGCTACTTTTGAGCAGGTTGTTGATATTGCCCGAGAGATTGAGTCAGTTCGTCGCCAAGAGCGATATGAGAGGGAGGCCAAGAAGCCTCGGGGATCTGGTAACTTTGGTAGTTTTCCCCCCCAGAGGTCAGTTTCAGCATAGCGGAGGTCGCTAATTTAGGCCTTCTTAGCCAGCTCGCCTAGCTTGTAGTAGTGCATCATCAGGGCATGGTCCCCCCAGTTCTCATTAGGGCCACTCATCATTTAGTGCCCTTCCAGTCCAGAGTTCATCCAGTGCACCGTCAGTCCAGGGCTCTTCTATGCCAGTCTCTTTCACCAGTTATCCCGGTGCTAGGGGTTCCCATCAGTCCCCACCACCATTCGCCGAAAGGGGTTGCTTTGAGTGTGGAGATCTAGGTCATATCAAGAGGTTTTGTACCCGTCTTACGGGATGTCCATCTCAGCAGAGGAGTCAGCCCTCGACTTTAGTCCCAGTTACTTCACCACCCGCCCAGGCATCTAGGGGTCTCCCTAGAGGGGGAGGTCGATCCGGTGGTGGTCAGGCCCGATTTTATGCACTTCCAGCCAGACCAGATGCCATGGCCTTAAATGCCGTGATCAGAGGTATTGTTTCAGTCAGTCACCGAGAGGCTTCAGTTTTATTTTATCCTAGTTCCACATATTCATATGTTTCATCATATTTTTGCTCATTTTCTGGATATGCCCGTGAGTCTTTAGTTACATCCGTTCATGTGTCCACCCCTGTGGGCGATACTATTGTTGTGGAATGCGTGTATCGATTATGTGTGGTGTCTATTGGGGGTCTGGAGACCCGGGTGGATTTGTTATTGCTCAGTAGGGTTGACTTCGATGTGGTTTGAAAGGGAAATTCTGAATTCTTAGGTAGCATGGACGATTTCAGATGATCAGATAGATGATGTTACTTTTAGATATGGATCGATAAAGGTATAAGTTTCAGAAGGGGCACTGTGTTTTGATTTATGGATACTTCATTGGTCTGGCGGTACTCTCTTTGTTTGGTCGGCTGCGGGTATTCAGATTTGGCCTTGAAACACATACGGATTGTAGGGGTATCCCTCGTGGTATGATCGTGTATTGGGGGAAGTATTAGACATTCGGGCGATGGAGTTGAGATCGGATATGATGATTTGTGTGCTCTAAGGGTTTGGAGTTTGGGAACTCGAATGAGTAGATCATTTCATAGTTGAGGGCTGTAGAGACGTAGCCAAGGTTAGTAAGAGATTAGTGTGTGTTGTGATTCAGTCATTATGGACCTTCGGAGGGTCATTTGTCTATTGTACATGATTGAATTGATTTGGGATTCCTTAGTAGGCCCTGTGGGGATAGGTGTTTTTCACCGAGTCAAATTGATTTGCTCCGAAGTGCTATTGTGAGGGGCATGCCAGTTAGTGGTTGCTAGGCTTATATGTGTTCTGGGATCATTTATGAGTTACTCTTCCCTGCTACGGGGAGCTGCGATTCATCGGTTTTAGGTACACATGGTGTGGTTCTATTGTAGTCTTATAGCGGGATTTGAGTAAGGTAAGTAATTGGGTATTGTAGGATTGAGACGTATTGGTTATGTTCTTTCGGGTTCGTGTGGCATGGTATAGTCCGATTCTCTGTGGTTATGGTGATGTACTTAGAGTAATTGATGTCGGGTTTCGCATGGTTGTTGATTTTGGATCCAGGTAGAGCGAGGTATATAATATGGACCAACGCTTGGATGGGGTCGTGCATTGCAGCGAAATTCGTGCGTTTTGGTTCTGCGGTGTGTATTTTAGCATCGCGTTGTGGTGATACTCGTTGATCTTGTGGGACGGTTCTCTCGCTTGAGTAATTTTCTATGTTTGAGTACACTTGGCTTGTTGCATATTGGTGCGCGGATTTGCACGGGTTGTGTCTTTAAGTTGTATTGATACGTCATGTCGCTAGAGTGGTGGTGATAGATGAGATGGGTTCGTCGGACCTAGAATGGGTACTTCTAGATCTGGTTGCGGTATATTTGGGAGGATATTGATGCCGATCGACTTAGAAATTTTGCTAGATTTCCTGTCGAAGAGGGGGAGTTCCATCACTTGTTGATCCGACGAATGGTTAGGGGTTTTTTCGTGTTCTCTTCATCATTGGCAGTATATGAAGGTGTTAGAATGGGTATCTATTTGATAGTAGGTTTATTATCGGCATTTGGGTTGCTTGAGCAGCTGATGCGATTAGAAATTATCGCTACGAGTGTTTGAGATAGGTGGTATATCATGTGATTTCGTCTTGAGTATGGCTATGGTTGGATTCAGCTTGTTCAGACTTATAAGTGTATGGATGCGTGATTCGGATTTTATAGAGAAGTTTTTATATGTGTTTTGTTATCAGATCTATGCAGGACACGATCACGTGGGATCACCCTGGGTATGTGCGTGGTAAGGTTATCCAGCAATTTGATGGCTTTTGGAACAACTCTTGGCACGTTCGAGGACGAACATTTGTTTAAGAGGGGGAGAATGTAACAACCCGATCGGTCGTTCCGATAGTTTTGGCCCCGTTTCCGTCATTTCTGCTATTATGTGTGGTTCAACTCTTTTATGTTGTGTTGGGTTGGTTGGCTCGGGTTCGGAGTGATTTTGGAAAGAAATGAGACACTTAGTCTTTTAAGTTGGATATTTAGTTGGAAAACTCAATCGGAAGTTGACTTATAGGTAAATGATCCCGGAATTTAGTTTTTATGGTTCATATAGCTTCGTTAGATGATTTTGGACTTAGGAGTGGGTTCTGAATTTTATTCGGAGGTCCGTGGTAGGATTAGGCTTGAATTGGCGAAATCCGATCGGTAGTGGAAATTAGATATCGGGGTCGGAATGGAATTCCGGAAGTTGGATTAGGTTCGTAGTGTCATTTGTGACGTGTGTGTAAAATTTAAGGTAATTCGGACGTGGTTTGGTTGGTTTCAGCATTGTTGGCGAATTTTGGAAGTTTAGAAATCCTTAGGCTTGAATTCGGGGTTAATTCGGTGTTTTGATATTGTTTTGGGTGTTCCGAAGGGTCGACTAAGTTCTTGTGATGATATGTGACGTGTTGGTATAATTGGTTGAGGTCCCGAGGGCCTCGGGTTGGGTTCGGGTGGTTAACAAAGAATTTGAATTTGAGAAATGCAGCTGGTGCTGCTGTTCTGCTATGGCCGCACCTGCGGATTGGGAACCGCAGGTGCGAGTGTCGCTGGTGCGGTGAAGAGTCACAGGTGCGGGGAAGGGAGCATGGGGCTCTAGTCGCAGATGCAAAGGAATGAGCGCACCTGCGAGTAGGTGCGAAGTGGAGACCACAGATGCGGAGCATGGTGAGTTAGTGAAATCCGCAGAAGAGGATAATTTTCCGCAGAAATGGCGATTGTAGATGCGGAATATGGACCGAAGATGCGGAGTAACTGGGCAGAATGGTATAAATTAAACCCTTTGCAAATTTTGCTTATTTCCACCATTTTTGAAGACGAGATTGAAACTTTTGAGGGATTTTGAAGAGGGGTTCAAGGGGAAACACATTGAGGTAATGTTTTTGAACCTAACACTCGATTCTATGGTGATTTTCTGTTAATTAAGCATGAAATTTGTGGGATTTAAGGGTAAAAATTGGGGAATTAGGGCTTGAAACTTGATACTAAGAATTGTGTGATTGAGGGGTCAAACGAAGTTAGTTTTTGACGAATTAGTATGTATGGAATCGTGAGAGGATAAGGATTCTAGTTTCGTGATTTTTATCGGATTTCGAGATGTGGGCCCAGGGGCCGGGTTTGGCCAACTTCGGGATTTTTGATTTAATTTGGTAATTTTCGCGTGGGCTTCGTTCCATTAGCATGTATTAATGATATGATACTGCTTTTGGATAGATTCAGGATGATTTGAGCCGAGTCGAGCGGCAAGGGCATCACGGAGTATATTTTCGTCCGGTTTGAGGTAAGTAACGCTTCCAAACTTGGTTCTGAGGGTTCGAAGCCCCGAACTATATGTTATATGATTGTAATTGAGGTGACGCACATGCCAAGTGATGGGCGTGAGGGCGTGCACCGTGAGACTTGTGACCTGGTTCATCTCATGGCACCGTTCAGTGGTTCTTTCTTGTTGATATCAGTGTTTTTATCAATGTGATTAATGTAAACATGCTAGAAATCATGCTAAATACCATGTTAAGGCTTCACACCGATACTGTTGAGACTCGAGCAGTCGTCTATTGTTGTCATCTCATTTGTTTCATTGGTATTATATACTCAGTCATGTTTATGCATATCATATCATTTCTCAGTCTCGGTTAAATTTGTTTGGCATTATATCATTGGTTCGGGCTAGATCATGCATTGTGATCCCCTGTGAGTGAGACTGGAGAGTGATGACTGAGTGAGGCCGAGAGCCTGTTTACGAGTGACAGTTATGGGATCGGGCTGAACGCCGTAATATGTTATATTGATTTATGCCTAGATCTAGCTTATGATAGCGCTTGGGCTGTAGGAGCCCCTCCGGAGTCTGTAACACACCCCCAGTTAGTGCAGATGATATTTGAGGGATGGATATTCCCTGTACATGGATCTTGTCCGAAGTATTTGTATCTGGAGATGGATCTTCTCCATGGGGATGGAATGGCCTTCCTCGGTACTGAGATACTGATGTAAGATATGTGTATATATTCTGGGATGGATCTTCCCTGGGCCGTGTGAGCCATATACAGTACTGAGTGGTTTTGAGGTTTATTATTATCTGGAGATGGATCTTCTCCATAGGCTGTATTGGCCTTCCTCAGTACTGAGTGACTTCTGTCAGACGTGTATATATTCTGGGATGGATCTTCCCTGGGCATTGCAAGCCATATACAGTACTGAGTGGACGAGTATTTGAGAGTGGGAGCACATTGTGCATTTCATATAGTTGATGCATTGACATGTAAAGTACGTTAAGTTATATATGTTAAACTGTTCGGAACTGTACTTGTCTTATCACTTTGAGCTGTCTAGTTAACTGAAAGCATGCCTAAATTTCTGTACATTTATTCTGTTATAAATATTGAGGTTTAGTCCGTCATTATTTCTCAGCCCACAGTTTGGGCTTGTTACTTACTGAGTTGGTGTACTCATGTTACCCCCTGCACCTTGTGTGCAGATTCAGGTATCTCAGGTCACGATAATGCCAGTTGATCGTTTGCTGCGGTTCATCTTCGGAGAGAGCGAGGTAGCTGCTTGGAGATCGTAGAACCGCCTTTATCCTTCTCTATCTTCCTTTGTGTATTTTGTTAGTTATTTTCCCGACAAGTGTTGTCTTGATGTATTTTGGCACAGTTGTAGTATGGCTCATGACTTAGTGACACCAAATGTTGGGATTTATCTTTACAGTATTTTGGGTTTGATTTTATCTTTTATTTCAGTTTCTCTGATAAAAAAGGTTAATATTTAAATATTTTTATGATAGAAATCGAATTGGTTAGGAGTGTAGGCTTGCCTAGTTCCATGATTGGCTCCAGCACGACCGGGTTGGTTTTGGGGTCGTGACATAGTGCTAAAGAAAATACTTCCTATTAGTTTACAGAATATCAGTAAAATAGATAAATGCACAATTTGTCCTTGTGCTTAACAAACTTGATTGCAATTTCCTTCTAGTAATATCAGAAGTGTATGCGGTTTTGATTTGATTCATGTAGACCTATGGGATCCTTAGAAAGTAGCTACTTTTGATGGTAACAGTTACTTTCTAATAGTTGCAGATGATTATAGTAGAACGACATAGTTGTTTCTTCTTAAACAAAAATTAGATGTACATCAGTGCTTACAACATTTCTTCAGTTTTTTCAAGACTCAATTTAATAAGGTCATCAAGATTATTAGAACATACAATGTCACAGAGTTTGTAAATTCCTTGTGTGAACAATTATTCAAGAATCTTGGGATGATTCATCAAAGAACCTTTGCTTACACTCCTCAACAGAATGGAGTAGCAGAAAGAAAGCACATACATATTTTAGAAGTAAAAAGAGCTATAAGTGTCACGACCAAAATTCCCAACCCTCGGGATCGTGATGATGCCTAACACCATATTTGCTAGGCAAGCCAATATTAGAATTTAGCTAACTGAATTCTTTACAGATTTATTTAGACATAAGTAAATAGTTTAAAATGAGCGCGAAATCTATTACTATTCCACCAATGATATCAATAATAATTAAGTAACGAAACGAAACCACGAAACTAATGCTAATATTGAACTACCCAGGGTTTGGTGTCACAATTCACGAACTACTAAGAATGCTACAAGTATTTGGCTGGAAAAAAAAATCTCTGTTTCGAATGAACTAAAACAACAATCTAATTAATAAGAGGAAGACTCTAGGAATCTGCGGATGCCAACAGATCTACCTCGTGTCTCCGTGTGAATGCTCAACTACTGCTCAAAGAATCAGCGCTGGTCGGTACCTGGATCTGCGCAAGAAGTTCAGTATCAGTATAACCGACCCATGTACTGGTAAGTGCCGAGCCTAACCTCGACGAAGTAGTGACGAGGCTACGGCGGGGGCATTTATCACATAACCTGGATACAATGTATAATAAAGCAAGAAGGAAAAAAAATAACAAATTAAATAGTACTTGCAACAAATAAATAAAACAACTCGGTTCACTTTTCCAGATCTCAACTATAACTAATCCTCAAGAAAATTTCCAAGTTCAATTTAAAATAATCGTAAGTGCAGAATACGAAATGACCACAATGAAATAGTGAGTATTCCAACCTTTATGTTTAAAATTTGAAAGATATGAATATCCTCCCTTATTTCTCCTTGTTGCGGCGCGCAACCCACTCCCACCTATCAACCCTTATTGCTCCTCCCTCAACAATTGTAAGCAGAAAGCTATACTATGCATGAACTTCATCAATTATCATTTCACCATCAAACCAACCGGAATATGTAGTAAAACACTTTCAACCAGCTCACCCTTTTATGTATCACAATGAAGCCAAGGGAACAACCAACACTTCCAAAATACTTGAAACAATACATAACAATAAGCTGACGAAAATAAGTAGACATGGGAGCATCAATGATCATAAAACAATTAAGACAGAGATCAAATAAATTGGAAACGGGGAAGAGATCATGTTCAACAGATAATTTGGTGGTGCATAGATACTCGTCACCTCATTGGAAAATTATGGTTTTCCTATCAAAAGACAAAAATCGACCCTGGGCCTGCTTGGTCTAAACTCGAGGTTCGGACCAAAACCCGTTTACCCATTGGAAAATCGTCTATAAAGGTTTAGGGTTTGAGAGAATTGAAAAATGGATGGAAATCCCGTCTAAAATCTGACTTAACAGGTTGCAGTTATCGTAATTGCGATCAGAGGTTCCCAATTACGAACCCTTTGAAATCATGTTGCCTTCGCATTTGCGACATATATATCACATTTGCAACATCTAGGGCCTTCACAATTTCCGGCCAAAGGTTCATATTTGCGAGGTTGGCCTTCCCAGGACTTCTTCGCATTTGCGACAATATAGTCGCATTTCCTAGGCCGGCAGACTTCACATTTGCGAATCCTGATCTCGTAGATCAGAGGCTTGTGCAAAACAACAAATGCACAACTGAGTTTTCTTAAGTTCTAATCACTCCGTGGCCTATCCACAACTCGCCCGAGCCCTCGGGGATCCAAACCAAACATGCACGCAAGTCTAAAAATATCATACGAACTTGCTCGTGCGATCAAATCATCAAAATAACATCAAAACTACGAATTTCAACCCAAATTCATGATTTTCCTTCAGAACACTTCATTTTCACAATTTCTCAACCGGACGGTCGAATCACGTCAAATAAATTCTGATTCTCACCAAATTTCACAGATAGGACTTAAATGCCATAACGAACCTGTACCGGGCTTTGGAACCAAAATACGGGCCCGATACCAATGATTTCACTTAGTTCATTTCTTTATTTCATCAAAAATCCAGCAAAATAATTTTCTTCAAAAATTGATTTCTAAGGCTAGGGACCTCGGAATTCAATTCCGGGCATACGCCCAAGTCCCATATTTTACTGCAGATCTGTCGGGATCGTCGGAAGACAGATCCGGGTCTGTTAGCTCAAAATGTTGACCAAAGTCAACTACCGAAATAGGACGATCTCCACCTCTAAAACAATCGTCCGTCCTCGAACGGACATAGAAAATTACCTGAAGTGGCAAACAGTTGGGAATATCTACTCTGCATGTCTGACTCGGACTCCAAAGTAGCTGCCTCAACAGGCTGACCTCTCCATTGCACTCGAACTGAAGGGTAACCCTTTGATCTCAACTGACGAACCTGCTAGTCTAAAATGGCTACCGGCTCCTCCTCATAAGTCAAATGTTTGTCCAATAGGACAGAGCTGAAATCTAACACGTGGGATGGGTCACCATGATATTTCCGGAGCATAGACACATGGAATACCGAATGAACTGAGGATAACCCTGGAGGCAACGCAAGTCTATAAGATACCTCCCCCACTCTATCGAGAATCTCAAATGGCCCGATATACCTAGGGCTCAACTTTCCCTTCTTCCCAAACCTCATAACACCCTTTATGGGCGAAACCCGAAGTAATACCCTTTCTCCGACCATGAATGCTACATCACGAACCTTACGGTCTGCATAACACTTTTTCCTAGACTAAGCTGCACGAAGTCGATCTTGTATAACCTTGACCTTATCTAAGGCCTCTTGAACTAAGTCTGTACCCAATAACCGAGCCTCTCCCAGCTCAAACCATCCAACTGGCGATCTGCAACATCTACCATATAATGCCTCATAGGGAGCCATCTGAATGCTCGACTGATAGCTATTATTGTAGGAAAACTCTGCTAACGGCAAGAACTGATCCCAAGAACCTCCAAAATCAATAACACAGCCGTGGAGCATATCTTCCAAGATCTGAATAGTACGCTCGGACTGCCCGTCCGTCTGAGGATGAAACACTGTGCTCAACTCAACTCGTGTACCCAACTCACGCTGAACTGCCCTCCAAAAGTGCGAGGTAAATTGCTTACCTCGATCAGAAATGATAGACAAGGGCACACCGTGAAGGCGAACAATCTCTCGAATATATATCTCTGCCAACCGCTCCGAGGTATAAGTATTTTCCACTGGAATGAAATATGCTGATTTAGTCAGCCTATCCACAATAACCCAAAGGGCGTCAAACTTCCTCTGAGTCTGTGGGAGTCCAACAACAAAGTCCATAGTGATACGCTCCCACTTCCACCCAGGAATCTCTATCTGTTGAAGCAAACCACCATGTCTCTGATGGTCATACTTCACCTGTTAACAATTCAAGCAAGGAGCCACATAAGCAACGATATCCTTCTTCATCCTTCGCCACCAATAATGCTGTTGCAAGTCCTTGTACATCTTGGCAACACCTGGCTGAATAGAATACTTAGAACTGTGAGCCTCCTCAAGGATCAACTCACGAAGCCCATCAGCATTAGGCACACAAATACGACCCTGCATCCTCAAAACACCCTCATCTCAAACTGTAACCCGTTTGGCACCGTCGTGCTGAACTGTGTCCCTAAGGACAATCAAGTGCGGGTCATCATCCTGCCGATCTTTGATACGCTCGAATAAAGAAGACCGAGCGACTGTACAAGCTAAGACACGGCGGGGCTTTGAAATGTCTAACCACATGAATTGATTAGCCAAAGTCTTAACATCTGAAGCTAACACCGACTGGAATAAATGCAAGGCTGCCCATACTCACCGCCTTCCTACTCAATGCATCGGTCACCACATTGGCCTTCCCTGGATGAAATAATATAGTGATGTCACAATATTTCAATAACTCTAACCATCTCCTCTGTCTCAAATTAAGATCCTTTTTCTTGAATAATTATTGGAGACTGCGATGATCCCTATAAACCTCACACAAAACACCATAAAGATAGTGCCTCCATATTTTCAATGCGTGAACAATGGCTGCCAACTCTAAGTCACAGACGAGGTAATTCTTCTCATGGACTTTCAACTTCCGAGACGCATATGCAATCACCCTGCCCTCATGTATCAATACCGCTCTAAGACCAACACGGTAAGCATCACAATATAACGTGAAAAATCCTGAACCTGATGGTAACACCAACATTGGTGCTGAAGTCAAGGCGGTCTTGAGCTTCTGAAAGCTCGCCTCACACTCGTCTAACCATTTGAATGGGGCACCTTTCTGAGTCAATCTCATCATCAGGGTAGCTATAGACGAGAACCTCTCTACAAATCGACGGTAATAACCCGCCAAACCCAAGAAGCTCCTGATTTTTGTGGCTGAAGTGGGTCTAGGATAATTCTTGACTCCCTCTATCTTCTTATAATCTACATGAATACCCTCTGCTGATACGATGTGACCCAAGAAAGCTACTGAATTCAACCAGAACTCGCACTTTGAAAATTTAGCATACAAGTCTGAAGCGCCATCCGGAGGTGCCGTTCATGCTCCTCCCCACTGCGAGAGTATATTAGAATATCTTCAATAAACACGATTACAAAGGAATCCAGGAAAGGCTTGAAAACCCAATTCATCAAGTCCATAAATGCTGCTGGGGCATTAGTCAAGCCAAAAGACATCACCAGAAATTCATAGTGCCCATATCTCGTCCGAAAGGCTGTCTTAGGGGCATCAGATGCTCTAATCTTCAACTGATGGTAGCCCGATCTCAGCTCAATTTTTGAAAACACCATGTCACCCTGAAGCTGATAAAACAAATCATCAATCCTTGACAACATATACTTATTCTCGATAGTAACTTTATTCAACTGCCGGTAATCTATACACATCCTCATAAATCCATCCTTCTTCTTTACGAATAGAATCGGTGCACCCTAGGGCGAGACACTAGGTCTAATGAAACCCTTATCAAGCAGGTCTTACAACTGCTCTTTCAATTCTTTCAACTCTGGTGGGGCCATCTGGTATGGAGGGATAGAAATGGGCTGAGTGCCCAAAGCCACATCAATGCAAAAATCAATGTCCCTGTTGGGTGGCATCCCCGACAGGTTTGCTGGAAACACCTCGGGAAACTCACTAACAATAGACACCAAATATATCGAAGAAACCTCGGCATTAGAATCACGAATATGAGCCAAATAAGACAAAACCCCCTTCTCAACCATGCGACGAGCCTTGGTATAAGAAATCACTTTGCTGGTAGAATGACCAGGAGTCCCTTTCTATTCTAATCGAGGCAACCCTGGCAAGGCTAACATAATTGTCTTGGCGTGACAGTCCAAGATGGCATAATAAGGTGACAGCCAATCCATGCCCAATATGACGTCAAAATCGACCATGTCAAGAAGCAAAAGGTCTACACTAGTTTCAAGACCCTCAATAACAACTACACATGAACGATACACACGATCTACAACAACAGCGTCCCCCACCAGCGCAGACACATAAACAGGGATACTCAAAGGATCGCGGGGCACAACTAAATATGAGGCAAAATAGGATGACACATAAGAATAAGTAGACCCCAGATCAAATAAAACTAAAACATTTTTATTGCAAACTGATATGGTACCTTTGATAACAGCATCGGAGGACTCCGCCTCGGGTCTGGCCGAAAATGCATACAATCGGGGTGGGGCCCCATCACCCTGAACCGTGTCTCTTTGACGACTTCTGACAGGTGGACCTCCACCTCTAGTAGGCTGGCCTCCACCTCTAATATTCTGACCTCTACCTCTGACTACCTGACCCCTACCCCTAGCTAGCTGGGTAGGTGGTGCTGCAGCTGGTGCCGGAATGATAGCACGAGAATTATGATCCTGAGGCTGATTACCCAAAATCTTAGACAAGTTCTCCGAATATGCCAGTACTCACCACACTCATAGCACCCATCCTAATACTGAGGCTGACCCTGACGAGCTGTTTGACCACGATAATAACTCTGAAAAGGAGGTGCTCTGATAGGGGTTCGCTGATCAGAATAAGGCAAGTAAGATCCACGACCACCTGAGGCACCATGGGACGTCTGAAGTGCTGAATTAAATGGACTGGAAGAATGGCCTCTACCCTGAGTATCCCCACCTCTAGACGAGTCACCGCTGAATCTACCGGAATGGCAAGGTCTCTTGTCCGAACCCTGACCTCCCCGTCCAATAACCATCTCAACTCTCCTGGCCACATTGGCCGCATCCGGAAATGAAATCTCACTCCCTGTCTCCTTAGCCATCTGCAATCTGATCGGCTGAGAAAGGCCTTCAATAAATCTCCTGACCCTTTCTCTCTTTGTGGGAAACAAAAGAATAGCATGTCTAGCCAAATCCACGCAGCGAGACTCATACTGGTTGACAGTCATGCTGCCCTGCTGAAGACGCTTAAACTGACGGTGGTGCTCCTCTCTAGTAGTGATAGGAAGAAAATTCTCCAAAAAGAGATGCGAAAACTGATCCCAAGTCAGAGCAGGTGACCTAACTAGTATAGTCAAAAAATAATCCCTCCACCATTTCTTGGCGGAACCAGTCAATTGAAAAGCGGCGAAGTCGACCCCATTGGTCTCCAAAATACCTATGTTCCGAAAAACCTCACGACAGCTGTCAATATATTCCTGAGCCTAACCTCGACGAAGTAGTGACGAGGCAACGGCGGAGCATTTATAACATAACCTGGATATAATGTATAATAAACCAAGAAGGAAAAAAAAATTAAATAGTACTTGCAACAAATAAATAAAACAACTCGGTTCACTTTTTCAGATCTCAGCTATAACTAATCTTCACGAAAATTATCAAGTTTCAATTTAAAATAACCGTAAGTGAAGAATACAAAATAACCACAATGAAATAGTGAGTATTCCAATCTTTATGTTTAAAATCAGAAAAATATGAATAACCTCCCTTATTGCTCCTTGTTGCGGCGCGCAACCCGCTCCCACATGTCCACCCTTATTGCTCCTCCCTATATTTATCACCCTTATTTCTCCTGTTGTGGCGTGCAACCTGATCCCACCTGTCCTCCCTTATTATTCCTTGTTGAGGAGTGCAACCTGCTCCCACCAGACAATTACATCTCTTTATATATAAAAATATTTCGCAATTTAGGCCAAAGCCTTTCACAATATTTATATCTCAACAATTGTAAGCAAAAAGCTGTACTATTCATGAACTTCATCAATTATCATTTCGCCATGAAACCAACTGGAATATATAGTAAAACACTGCCAACCAGCTCACCCTTTTATGTATCACAATGAAGCCAAGGGAACAACCAACACTTCCAAAATAATTGAAACAATACTTAACAACAAGCTGACGAAAACAAGTAGATATGGGAGCATCAATGATCATAAAACAATTAAGCCATGGATCAAATAAATTGGAAACGGGGAAAGGATCATGTTCAACAGATAATTTGGTGGTGCATAGATACTCGTCACCTCACCTATACACCACTCACATACAATTCCACATTGTATTTAAGTTGGGGATTCCTATTCCCTCAAGTCAAGGTCAAACCAAACACTTACCTCAATTTCACAAGCAATTCACTGCTCAAGCACAACTTTTCCTTTATAATTTGCCTCTAACCCGCTCGAATCTAATCACAATTGGTTCAATATCATCAATTATTGCTAAAGGAATTAACCTTAATAAAAAATTATGGTTTTCCTATCAAAAGACAAAAATTGACCCCGGACCCGCTTGGTCTAAACTCGAGGTTCGGAGCAAAACCCGTTTACCATTCTCCCCCGAACCCGGATATACATTTGGTTTTGGAATCCAACCTTAATTCGAGGTCTAAATTCCCAAATTTCGAAATTCCTAAGTTCTACCAGAAAATCCCAATTTTTACCATGAAAACTCTTGATTCTATGATGAAATCTTGTAAAAAGTAGTTAAGGATTGAAAGGAATTAGTTAGAGATCACTTACCAATGATTGGAGAAGTTTGGGTCTTTGGAAAATCATCTATAGAGGTTTAGGGTTTGAGAGAATTGAAAAATGGGTGGAAATCCCATCTAAAATCTGACATAACAGGCTGCAGTTATCGCAATTGCTATCAGGGTCCCCAATTGCGAACCCTTTGAAATCCTGCTGCCTTCGCATTTGTGACATCTGGGGCCTTCGCAATTTCCGACCAAAGGGTCGCATTTGCAAGGTTGGCCTTCCCAGGCCTTCTTCGCATTTGAGACAATATAGTCGCATTTCCTAGGCCGGCAGACTTCACATTTGCGAAGCCTGATCTCACAGATCAGAGGCCTGTGCAAAACACCAGATGCACAACTGAGTTTTCTTCAGTTCTAATCACTCTGTGGCCTATCCACAACTCACCCGAGCCCTCGGGGCTCCAAACAAAATGTGCACGCAAGTCTAAAAATATCATACGAACTTGCTCGTGCGATCAAATCATCAAAATAACATCAAAAACTACGAATTTAACCTCAAAAGCATGATTTTCCTCAAGAACACTTCATTTTCACAATTTCTCAACCGGACATCCGAATCACGTCAAATAAATTCCGATTCTCACCATATTTCACAGATAGGACTTAAATGCCATAATGAATCTGTACCGGGCTTTGGAACCAAAATACGGGCCCGATACCAACGATTTCACACATTATTCCGTTTCCTTATTTCATTAAAAATCCAGCAAAATATTTTAAAAAAAAATTGATTTCTAAGGCTAGGGACGTCGGAATTCAATTCCAGATCTCCCGTGATCATCGGAAGAGAGATCCAGGTCTGTTTGCTCAAAATGTTGACCAAAGTCAACTAAAACCAAATTTTAAATCCCAAAATTATTATTTCTCGTATTTTCACATAAAAGTTTTTCGTTTCGCGCCCAGACTCGCACGCAATTGAGATAATTAAATATTAATCTGTTTAAGGCTAATGAGCCCGAAATAGGGTTTTAATTCATAAGGACAAAGACTTAAATTACAAAAATGGAAAAAAACTCACTCGTACGAAGTAGCCACTGAAAGGAATGCCACGCACAAAGAGAAAACAACATAACGAGGGGAAAACAAGACAAATATAGCAACCATTTTATATATTCAAGTTCGCAACCAAGAAACCAAATCATCCCGGCAAGGGAATCAGCTATAACCAATCTCACTTAGACAATTAGCTTCACCGAATAAGCTCAGTTTGAACAAATGCTCAGTAAATAGGCAGAATCAAAGAATACCATCCACATGGGCGGTCATCAATTAAACCTATGTAGTACTTAAGAGGAAAATCATTTAAATCAAAATGTACGACTCACGGGCATGCTTGACCAACATATAGATATTCCATTTACTTTTTAGACATTTATGGGGTGAGATTATACTAATTTAGGTCACATAGGCAGTGTATGAAAAATGATATAGTGTAACGGTAGGAAAAGCAAAGTCTTCATTTAAGTCAAATAAGATCAAATAATAAACAAAGAATGCTAGGCAAGTACTTCTAACTTGAGCAGGAAGAGATGAAACTAGGAATCAGGAATCAGATATAACAAGAGAAATTCATATACGGGGAGCATAAGGAGCTAAAATCCCTAAAGGGCAATCTATTTGCAAATAAGTCCGAGTACGCACTCGTCACCTCGCGTACGCGGACTACAATCAACATAGAAGAATCAATTCTAAGGGGTAGTTCCCCCACACAAGGTTAGATAAGATACTTACCTCAAAGACGACAATCCGATACTCAAAAATAGACTTCTCAGGCGGGAAGGCCTCCGGACGGCTCAAAATCAACTAAAACAACTTCAAAATACATATAAAACGTATAAGGAACAATTCCAAATAATAAAGTTTCAATCTTTGCAAATTTATAAAAATCGACTCAAAAGTCGACCCTCAGGCCCGTACCTCGAAACCCGACAAATTTTACAAAAACCGATTACCCATTCCGATACGAGTTCACCCATACTATATTTATCCAATTCCGATAACATTTGGTCATTCAAATCATAAATTTTCATTTTTGAAGTTTTCTTTCAAAACTCACAATTCCCTAGACCCAAAACACAAATTAAATGATAAAAACAAGAACTAATTCATGAAATATAATTAATTATAGTAGAAGAACACTTACCCATTCGATTTATGAGAAAAACCCTCAAAGAATCGCCCAAAATTGAGTTCTAGAAGTCAAAATATGTTTAAAATGGTGAAACCTCCGATTTTGGAAACTTATATTCTACCCAGGTGTTTAAAGCATCGCTATAGCGTGAAATTATTTGCGATCGCGTAGAGGAAAAAAATATCACTGGTCAAAATGAATTATGCGATCGCGAAGGTACATATGCGATCACATAAGAGGAATTATCTGCTGGCCCAATCATCACACTACGCGATCGCGAATCACGAAATGCGATCGCGTAGAAGGGAGTAATTTGATGCTCAAAAGTGGAAATCACTGTGCAACGCGTGCCAATGGAGGCGAACACGAAGAAGGAAAAGATGGGCTTCAGCGATCGCGAATGTAGCTGTGCGATCGCAGTGAAGGAAAAACTGGGGGATCCAAAGCAACACTATGCGATCGGGACTTCATCTATGCGATCGCATAGAAGGAAACCAGATGACAGTTCTCAGCAGTGGAAAAATGAGGAAAATGGACCCGAAACCTATCCGAAACACACCCGAGGCCGCGTCTAAATGCACAAACAAGTCTTATAACCTAATACAGACTCGCTCGAGGTTCCAAACCACATAAAATAATACTAAAACGACGAATCAAACCAAAAATCAATGAAATTCCTCAAAACTTCTTTAAACATCAAATTTTTGCATTTACGGTCCGAATCACGTCAAACTAAGTCCGTTTATTACCAAACTTAATAGATAACACATATAAAACATATCGAACATGTACCGGGCTCCGGAATCATGATACGGGCCTGATATCACAGGTTTCACCTCAAATTTCATTTTCAAAAACCTTTATATTTTTCAGAAAATAATTTTCTTTAAAAATTCATTTCTCAGACTTGGGACCTCGGAATTCGATTCCGGGCATACGCCCAAGTCCCATATTTTCCTACGGACCCTTCGGGACCATCAAATCACGGGTCCGGGTCCGTTTACCAAAAATGTTGATCAAAGTCAACTTTATTCAAATTTTAACACAAAAAAATTATTTTTATCAATTTTTCACATAAAGGCTTCCCGGCTACACGCCCGGGCTACACATGCAAATCGAGGTGAGATAGAAGGAGGTTTTTACGACCTCGAAACACAGAGTTAGCTAGAAATATACGGGATGACCTTTTGGGTCATCACAAGGGTTGCCAAGCTCGAGGCTGACCTTCTAAACATGAAAGATGTTGCCGATGCACGGGCTTAGCTGAGAGAAGCTTTCAATAGAGAGAAAAGGAGCAATGAGTATGCTGGATGCAAGTCCTGAAGGGAGACCCTCGAGGAGATACATGCTAGGGGCTTTGACCTCTCGGAAGAGATAAAGTAGGCCAAGGCGGATGAGATTGACGCCAAGTTTTTCCTTTCTTCTTGAGACAATACTGATTCTTGAAGGCCGTCGTGGGAGCCGGCCCGAGGGGCCTATTAAGGAGCTGGTCCCGAGAGTATAATAGATTTTTTGATTTGTTGTTTGCATAAGACTTCTATGGGAGCGTTGTAAATATGTATTTGTAATATATACACATATATATATGAGATATTCTTTGATTTGATTTGCATGTTGGTAGTTAGCCCGGCGAGTTGGACTTTGAGACTAGAACTTTGGGTTATAAATTGGCCCTGAGGCTCTTTTAAGCTGGCTACTCGGGCTCTTACGCTTTTTTGGCCCTGATGCGATTTAGTTAACCGTGTCGAGCTTAGTCTCCGAGTCGGGTTTCGACTCGAGCTCAACAAACCTCAGGTTTTCAAATTGGCCCTGAGGCGCTTTGTGTTGGTATGACCTGTAGCTAGCGGCTCGGGCTAGTACGCCTAAGGTCGATATGACTTTTAATGCAGCGGGCACCCGGGATCTGACGCTTTTTTGGCCCTGAGGCGCTTTAGTTAACCGTGTCGGGCTTAGTCTCCGAGTCGGGTTTTGACTCGATCTCAAGGGCCCTCAGGTTTTAAAATTGGCCCTGAGGCGCTTTGTGTCGGTATGACCTGTAGCTGGCGGCTCAGTCTCTTACGCGTAAGGTCGATACGACTTTTAATGCAGTAGGCGACTCGGGCTCTTACGCTTTTTTGGCCCTGAGGCGCTTTAGTTAACTGTGTCGGGCTTAGTCTCTGAGTCGGGTTTCAACTCGAGCTCAACGAACCTCAGGTTTTCAAATTGGCCCTGAGGCACTTTGTGTCGGTTGACCTGTAGCTGGCGGCTCGGGATCTTATGCGTAAGGTCAATACGACTTTTAATACAGCGGGCGACTCGGGCTCTTACGCTTTTTTGGCCCTGAGGTGCTTTAGTTAACTATGTTGGGCTTAGTCTCCGAGTTGGGTTTTGACTCGAGCTCAACGACCCTCGGGTTTTCCAATAGGCCCTGAAGCCCTTTGTGTCGGTATGACATGTAGCTGGCGACGCGTGCTCTTATGCGTAAGGTCGATACGAGTAGCTGGTGACTTGGGCTCTTACGCTTTAGGTTGGTACAACCTTTAATGTAGAGTGCGACTTGGGCTCTTACGCTTTAGGTTGGCACAACCTTTAACCAGTTCTTTTCGATGTTTTTTCGAAGTAAATGGAGGCCTGAGATTTTATGGAAACAGTCGGACGTCTCCGAGTTGCATTAGTTTGGACGGAGCCTTATGACGGTGGTCATTTGTGTTTGGCCGTAGCCTTTTAGTCCCCGAGTGAGATAGCCATGGCGTCTATATCGAGGGTATTCCTTTTGGGTCTTACAAGTTCGATATATAGCCTTGACTTTGATACGGGGTTTATATTTTGGGTTGGTACAACCTTTAGTGTAGCAGGCGACTTTGGCTCTTACGCTTTAGGTTGGTACAACCTTTCTTACGGTCTCATAGTTTTGACGTTGCCTCATGGAGGGCTTATGAGCTCGAAGTTCCCTTCCCTGAGATCTTACGGTCAGAATTAAATGTTGCCTCGAGGAGGGCTTATGCTGTTGGTGTTGCCTTGTGGAAGGCTTGGTCGTTCGAAATTACCTGCCCTGAGGTCTTACGACTTCAAACTTTTGGCAACTCGGTGGAGTAACTGTTGAGGACAGTTCCCGTGTGCTTGCTAAATTTTTGGCCCTGGGGCCATCTCTTGTCAAAACGACAAACTTTTTTGATGTGCAAAATGTTTAGACAGAAGGTACTTCTCTGATTACTTGGTACAAGTATACAAGTTTTTGATATCGAGGGTTGGATTATTCTATGTGGACACGGTTCATTCGACCGTTTGGTCTGATACATCATTTTCCTGTCAAGACCCTCTTTGGTATATTTTAGTGATTTCCTGGGGGGATGTCCCTCAGTATTCGAGGTTGATCGAAGAGAAGCCTTGAATTCTTGGTGAGTTCTCCTCAGGTAGCATATGGATGTTGCCTCGTTAAAAACCTCGCCGGTA
Organism: Nicotiana knightiana; assembly: GCA_005239525.1. Classification (NCBI taxonomy): domain Eukaryota; kingdom Viridiplantae; phylum Streptophyta; class Magnoliopsida; order Solanales; family Solanaceae; genus Nicotiana; species Nicotiana knightiana. Next base: position 61,936 of record ML385137.1, read on the forward strand.
AAACCCTTTTGGGATAAAATCCGGTGTGAGGGAAAAAGAGTGCAACACATGCTTTCAAACCTAAGGCCTTCGAGCTGGGGGGTGCTTTGGCTCCTTTAAATTGAACAGTTGTACATAGGTTAGAGTATAGTGTGAAAGGAAAAATGGGATAGGGTTGTACCTTAGCTGCGATGGCGCTCGAGCCTTGATATGCTTTGGTTATCAGTTCTGAGGACGCGGCACGGTCCTTTGTTTGTTCCTACAAGGATGTATTTTGTGATTGTTACTCGGCTGTTTTCTTGTTTTTTGGCTCCTTCGATGTAGAAGGTGTTGGTGCCACATCGTGCACTGCAAAGATTTCTCTTGCTGCGTGCTACTCTCCGTATACTATTTTTATTCCATCCTTCGTAGGGAACTTCATCATTTGGTGAAGGGTTGACGGTACCGCTATCATATTGTGGATCCATGGCCTTCCAAGCAATACGTTGTACCTCATGTTTCGATGACATGAAACTTGGTTCCCTGAATTGTGTCGGCTACATTGACCGGGAGGATGATTTCTCCATTTGTTGTTTCACTTTCCATGTTGAATCCATGAGGACTCGAGAGGCGGGTATGATATGGTCGAGCAACCCTAGTTGCTCTACCACCCTCGACCGAATTATGTTGGCCGAGCTACCTGGATCCACGAGCACACGTTTAATTTGAAATTTATTAAAAAGAAAAGAAATTACCAGTGCGTCATTGAGAGGTTGAGACAAGGTCTCGATGTCCTCTTCGCTGAATGAAAGGGCGTCTTCAGGTATGTAGCTGTGAGTTCGCTTTTCCCAGGTGATAGATACTTTCGTTTGCTTAAAAACGGGTCCCTGAGGGACGTCGACCCTACCAATAATCATGTGGATGACATGTCGTGGTTCTTCCGTTTCTTTTTTCTTATTTGCCTCTCTTTCCCGAAATTGGTTTTTAACTAGGTCGCTGAGGAACTCTCGAAGGTACCCTTTACTGATTAGTCGGGCCACCTCTTCTCGAAGCTGTCTGCAATCTTTGGTCCTATGCCCGTGGGTGTTGTGAAATTCGCATATCAAGTTGGGGTTCCTTTGTGAAGGATCTGATAGCACGGGTCTCGGCCACCTGGTGTCTCTGATCTTGCTAATGGCTGATACGATGTCCGAAACATCGATGCTGAAGTTGTACTCAGACAGCCGGGGTACCTCTACCGGCCCTGCATGCCTGTCTAATCTTGCTTTGCTCACAAGTCCCCGAGCATTCTGTACTCGGTCCATCCTTTGGTTATTTCAAGGTATGTTATGCCTCGGGATGTTTCTCCGATGTTCTACGTAAGGTTGATAACTTTCTTTATTTGGCCTTGGCTCTCTTTCCAAGAGCCTTGATTCCTTTTCTAAGGCACTGCTAGGATACACCGAGCTCGAGGGGGCTTCCAATTGGTCGTCCTCGACCCTGATCTTTGACTGGTACATGTTGTGCACATCCGCCCAAACTACGGTGGGGTCCTTGATTAAATTCTTCTTTAGTTGTTTTGAAGCTACCGAGCTTCACTCATGTAAACCCTGAGTGAAGGCTTGCACCACCCAATTATCGGAGACCGGTGGTAATTCCATTCTCTCTAGTTGAAAGCGGGACACGAATTCCTTTAACATTTCATTCTCCCTTTGCTTGATTTTGAAAATGTCAGATTTTCTTTTAGCGAGCTTGATGGCTCCTGCATGTGCTTTTACAAAGGAGTCTGCCATCATGGAAAATGAATCTATCGAGTTCAGGGGCAGGTTATGGTACCACAACATGGCCCCTTTGGATAGTGTTTCTCCGAATTTTTTCAACAAAACAGATTCAATCTCTTCGTCCCTCAGGTCGTTCCCTTTCACGGCACAAGTGTAAGCAGTGATGTGCTCATTAGGGTCCGAAATTCTGCTGTACTTCGGGAGATCGGGCATTCTGAATTTCTTCGGGATGGGCATCAGAGCTGCATTTGACGGAAATGGCTTATGTACGAACTTCTTTGAGTCTACACCCTTTAAGATCGGGGGTGCCGCTGGGATTTGATCAACCCTCGAGTTGTAGGTCTCCACTTTCTTGTCGTTAGCCTCTATCTTCTTCTCGCCTGATTCAATCCTTTTAGCAAGGTCTTCGAGCATTTTCATAATGGCGAGGTCGGTTGCCGACCCATTATTGCTCGATCTTTCCAGTGCCTGTTTGACTCAGGGAGTCGTTTCTAGTGGTGTTGTGCTCGGGGTTCTCTTATGGCTTTGTAACTGAGTAATAGCCATTTGTTGTGCCTGCAACATTTCAAAAATAACATGAAGGCTAACTTCTATTTCCCTTTGAGTAGGGGCTCCTTGTGCTTCATGCTGGTCTCCTTCACGAACGCTTCCGCATGTATGAGAGTTCACATCGACATGTTGGGCGTTGCGTGAACCTTCATCGACAGGAATTTGCACCGGTGCCCCTTCAGGGTTTTGCGGTGGCACACCGACACCCAAAGCAGCTGCGTCATTCTCTCCGTGGTCCTCAGGACCGTTGTTTTCATGTTCGTTTACTGAGTTAGACATTTTTTGACCTGAAAGTGAAGATTCTTGGACAAGAAAAAGTGTGAAGAATAACTTGTGTTTTTAGAAAACCAGCACTAAAACAATCACCATTATTTGTAGCCCCACGGTGGGCGCCAAACTGTTTACCGTGAAAATGGTAATTACAATTATATTTGAGTACGTGGTTCTAAAAATATGTGATCTATTTTAATACCAGTTATTTAGGCAGTAGATACTGAGTATGGAATGAGAAAAATGAAATAGGAGCGAAAAGAACTAGATCACGCAAACCAGGTGTGAAGAGGTCGGTCTCGAGGGTATCCGGATAGGCCTCGAGGTCGAGCTTGAGAAGCTTGACTCAAGGCTATCGATAATTATGAAACAGTATCGTGGGCCTTAGTAATGGTCTATCTATGATCAATAACAAGTAATAAATGAATAACTATAAATGAAACACAATAAATGGAAGCAATGAATCAATGGAATAATTGTAGAGAATGTTTAAGTTAGGAAGCAGAGAATGTTGTTGTTCTTGTATTCAATGTCATATGTTACATAGTGACAAGGGTCCCCTTTATATAAGAAGGGAAATCCCAACATACTACATATGTAATCATTACAAATAAATATAGCTGGTACAGCTATTTAATGTAAAGAGAAATGGCTGGTACAACTATTTAATGCCACGGTACGGGCATATACTATCTTTTGTACTTTGTCAGCTTTAACAACGTGCCCCTTGCGGATTTCTCGCCTTTTCATGTCGACCCTTGGTTCGTACTGCCTCGAGGTTGAGGACCCTCGATGTGCCCCTCGATGCCGATCTCGGGCCTTCAACCCTTATCTTCATCGAAGTGGCCATGAAATCGGGCTCTCCGATTTTAGCACAACAGAGTAGAAGTAAAATGAGTTTGTTCCTAACTTTATAGCCTCTGAGAGATAAATACAGACGTCTCCGTACTGATCCTTCATACTCTATTAAGATTGTTCGTAAATTGTGAGACCTAGATAACCTAGTGCTCTCATACAAACATGTCACGACCCAAATTCCCAACCCTCAGGATCGGATTGGCGCCTAACACCATACTTTCTAGGCAAGCCAATGTTAGAATTAAACTAACCGAATTCTTTTACAGATTTATTTAGACATAAGTAAACAGTTTAAAATGAGTGCGAAATCTATTACTATTCCACCAATGATATCAATAATAATTAAGTAATGAAATGAAACCACGAAATTAATGCTAATATTGAACTACCCAGGGTCTGGTGTCACAATTCACGAACTACTAAGAATACTACAAGTATTTGGCTGGAAAAATAAATATCTCTGTTTCGAATGAACTAAAACATCAATCTAATTAATAAGAGGAAGACGCTAGGAATATGCGGACACCAGCAGATCTACCTCGTGTCTCCGTATGAATGCTCAACTACTCCTCAAAGAATCAGCGTTGGCTGGTACCTGGATCTGCACAAGAAGTGCAGAGTGCAATATCAGTACAACCGATCCCATGTACTGGTAAATGCAGAGCCTAACCTCGACAAAGTAGTGACGAGGCTACGGCGGGGCATTTATAACATAATTTGGATACAATGTATAATAAAGCAAGAAGGAAAAAAATAACAAATTAAATAGTACTTGCAACAAATAAATAAAACAACTCGGTTCACTTTTATAGATCTCAGCTATAACTAATCCTCACGAAATTTCCAAGTTTCAATTTAAAATAACCGTAAGTGCAGAATACGAAATGACCACAATGAAATAGTGAGTATTCCATTCTTTATGTTTAAAATCAGAAAAATATGAATATCCTCCCTTATTGCTCCTTGTTGCGGCGTGCAACCCGCTACCACCTGTCCACCCTTATTGTTCCTCCCTATATTTATCACCCTTATTTCTCCTGTTGCGGCGTGCAACCCGATCCCACCTGTCCTCCCTTATTACTCCTCGTTGCGGCGTGCAACCCGCTCCCACCAGACAATCACATCTCTTTATTTATAAAAAGAATTTACAATTTAGGCCAAAACCTTTCACAATATTTATATCTCAACAATTGTAAGCAGAAAGTTGTACTATTCATGAACTTCATCAATTATCATTTCACCATGAAACCAATCGAAATATATAGTAAAACACTGTCAACCAGCTCACCCTTTTATGTATCACAATGAAGCCAAGGGAACAACCAACACTTTCAAAATAATTGAAACAATACTTAACAACAAGCTGACGAAAATAAGTAGACATGGGAGCATCAGTGATCATAAAACAATTAAGCCAGGGATCAAATAAATTGGAAAAGGGGAAAGGATCATGTTCAACAAATATGGTGGTGCATAGATACTCGTCCCCTCACCTATATACCACTCACATGCAATTCCACATAGCATTTAAGTTGGGGATTCCTATTCCCTCAAGTCAAGGTCAAACCAAACACTTACCTCAATTTCACAAGAAATTCACTGCTCAAGCACATCTTTTCCTTTAGAATTTGCTTCTAACCCGCTCGAATCTAATCACACTTGGTATAATATCATTAATTATTGCTTAAGTCATTAAATTTAATAAAAAATTATGGTTTTCCTATCAAAAGACAAAAATCGACCCCGAGCCCGCTGGGTCTAAACTCGAGGTTCGGACCAAAACCCGTTTACCCATTCTCCCCCGAGCCCGGATATACATTTGGTTTTGGAATCCGACCTCAATTCGAGGTCTAAATTCCCAAATTTCGAAATTTCTAAGTTCTACCCAAAAATCCCAATTTTTACCATGAAAACTCTAGATTCTATGATGAAATCTTGTAAAAAGTTGTTAAGGATTGAAATGAATTAGTTAGAGATCACTTACCAATGATTTGGAGAAGTCTGGATCTTTGGAAAATCGTCTATGAAGGTTTAGGGTTTGAGAGAATTGAAAAATTGGTGGAAATCCCGTCTAAAATCTGACTTAACAGGCTGCAGTTATCGCAATTGCAATCAGGGGTTCCCAATTGCGAACCCTTTGAAATCCTATTGCATTCGCATATGCGACATCTGGGGCCTTCGCAATTTCCGGTCTTCCCATGCCTTCTTCGCATTTGCGACAATATAGTCGCATTTCCCAGGCCGGCAGACTTCGCATTTACGAAGCCTGATCTTGCATATCAGAGGCCTGTTCAAAACACCAGATGCACAACTGAGTTTTCTTAAGTTCTAATCACTCCGTGGCCTATCCACAACTCACCCGAGCCCTCGGGGCTCCAAACCAAACATGCACGCAAGTCTATAAATATCATATGAACTTGTTTGTGCGATCAAATCATCAAAATAACATAAAAAACTACGAATTTAACCTCAAACTCATGATTTTCCTCAAGAATACTTCATTTTCACAATTTCTCAACCGGGCGTCCGAATCACGTCAAATAAATTCCGATTCTCACCAAATTTCACAGATAGGACTTAAATGCCATAATGAACCTGTACCGGGCTCCAGAACCAAAATACAGGCCCGATACCAATGATTTCACACATTAGTTCATTTCTTTATTTCATTAAAAATCCAGCAAAATAATTTTCTTCAAAAATTGATTTCTAAGGTTAGAGACCTCAGAATTCAATTTCGGGCATACGCCCAAGTCCCATATTTTACTGCAGACCTTCTGGGATCGTCGGAAGATAGATCCGGGTCCGTTTTCTCAAAATGTTGACCAAAGTCAACTAAAACCATATTTTAAATCCCAAAATTATTATTTCTCGTATTTTCACATAAAAACTTTCCGGTCTCGCGCCCGGAGTGCGCACGCAAATCGAGATAATTAAAAATAAATCTTTGTAAGGCTAATGAGCCTGAAATAGATTTTTAATTCATAAGATGACCCTTTGGGTCATCACAAAAAGACGGCAAGCTCATGTTTCTATTAGGTTCTGGGGTCACTGTATTCTGGGTGCGGAATATATACTTAACATATTACCTAGATCATTAATTGCAAATATGTCCCCTTATGAAACGCTACATAACAGAAAACCATCTCTAAATCACTTAAGAGTGCTAGGCTGCCTGTGTTTTGCAAAAGTAATTCAGGAACATGACAAGCTAATGTCTAGATCAAAAGTATCTGTGCATACGAGATACTCAGAGGTTCATAAAGGCTATGTACTATATGATCTAGATAATAGATCTTTTTTCATCAACAAAGATGTAATATTCAAAGAAAACATCTTTTCATTTAGAAGAACATATTTCACCTCAACACCTATGTTTATAGACACTAAACCAAATGTAGGGTCATATATGGACAATTCAGAAATCCTTTTTGAAAAAAGGATTAACACACAAACTACTGCAGACTACAATAATGACAATACAGGTAGTCCATCTACAGCAGCTGATATTACAGAAGAAATCTATAATCCTGAATCAATTCATGATTTCCAAAATCAAAATACAACTGAGGGGGAGACACAAGCACAACTAAACAATCACAATACAACTGAGGGGGAGCTACAAGTACATCATAACAATCAAAGTATATCTACCATAGATCCTAATACCAGAAGTCAAGTCAATTCAAATCAGCTCACTATCAGAAAGTCCACCAGAGATAAACAACCACCAGTATGGTTGAAGGACTTTGTGTCCCTGAATATTCATCAAGAGGTACCTTATGCCTTAAATAAATATATAAGGTATGATCATTTATCTCCTAAATATCAAGCTTTTATTGATGTTTTCTCATCAACTACTGAACCTACTACATATGCTGAAGCAAGTAAAAATCCAAGATGGATACAAGATATGGAAGAAGAAGAAATAAAAGCTCTAGAAGGTAATAGTACCTGGACATTGGTCACATTACCTGAGGGAAAGAAACATATAGGATGCAAGTAAATATATAAAATTAAGTACAAGGCATCAGGAGAGACAGAGAGGTTTAAAGCTAGACTGGTAGCAAAAGGTTATAGTCAACAAGAAGGTATTGACTATCAAAAAAAATTTTCACCAGTGGTAAAAATGGTAACTATTTAGAACTATATTAGCATTGGCAACAGCTAACAATGGAATATACATCAAATAGATGTAAACAATGCTTTCCTACTAGGTGATCTATTTCATGAAATCTACATAGATTTAGGGGTCAGGGGGAGAAGATAGTATGCAGAGTCAATAAATTCTTGTATGGGCTAAAACAAGCGCCAAGGCAATGGAACTCAAAACTATCTGAAGCTCTTTTGAAATTACAGCTCAAACAAAGTCAATTTGATCATTCTTTATATATAAGAAAGACAGATGAAGGTATGGTTTGGGTGCTGATCTATGTTGATGATATGTTAGTTACAGGAAGTGATTTAAAGCTGATTCAGGACACGAAAACTTCTCTGCAAAATACCTTCAAGATGAAGGATTTGGGAGAGTTAATGTATTTTCTGGGACTAGAGTTTGCTAGTTCCAACAAAGGCATTGTTATGCATGAGAGAAAATATACTTTAGAACTTATAGCAGAAGTTGGACTAACTGCATCAAAACCCTCAACTACACCAATTGATATCAATGTTAAGCTCACAACAAAACAATATGATGAGCATACCTCAAAGAATGACAGATCAATTGAAGACCCTACTGTGGATCAGATAGCCTATCAAATGTTAATAGGTAAACTCTTGTACCTCATTATTACTATACCAGATATAGCTTATGGATTTCAAGCTCTATGTCAATTCCTTCAGCAACCAAAGAAATCTCATATGGAAGATGTCTTAAGAATTGTGAAATATGTGAAGAACAATCCAGGACAAGGTATTATGTTATCAAGACAATATAACAACACTGTCACAACATATTGTGATGCAGACTGGGCAGCTTGTCCAGTCACTAGGAGATCTGTTACAGGTTTTTTGATCATGGTAAGCAATTCTTTAGTATCTTGGAAGTCCAAAAAGCAAACTAATATATCAACAAGTTCAGCAGAAGCAGAATATAGAAGTTTGGCTGCAACAGTAGCAGAATTGACATGGCTACTGGGAATGTTGAAAGAAATTGATGCAGAAGTTAAATTGCCAGTAGACATTTTTACTGATAGCAAAGCAGCTATCCAGATTGCTGCTAACCCTGTCCATCATGAGAGAACCAAGCATATAGAAATAGATTGCCACTTCATAAGGGAAAAAATTCAACAAGGACTGGTTTGCACAAAGTATGTACCTACAAATGATCAACCTGTAGATTTGTTCACAAAATGATTGAGTAAAGTCCAACATGCATATTTGAGTTCCAAGTTAGGTGTTTTTGACATCTTTACACCACCTAACTTGAGGGGAAGTGTTAAATAATACAAGGGTAGATTAGTAATTATCACCTAAAGTTAGATATTAATGGTTAAATAATTAGTTAAGTTGTTAGATTAGTTGTTAAGAGTAGTTAAGTATAAAGAGGCATATTTATACTAAGAGATACACACTTTTGATAATAAACATTCATTCTCTTTCTCTCTATCATCTTCTGTATTTCTCTTTTCTATCTTCTTTCTCAATTATCAACAAAAAACAACTGGCATTTTATTTGCTGGGTCTAGTGCCACATTGAATATCTATTAGGGTTAGGCCAAATTTTTTTATTACCTCAATTTAAAGGTGGAGTTAAATTTAGACGGAAAGTATAACGGAGGATAGATATGAATTATTTACCATAATACAGAGGTAAATCCAGAGATTTTCCCAACTGGGTACTACTGACATTTTTATTTTTCAAAGTTCTCCTAAATATCACTAATCTTTCTGTTTTAACTTAATGAGGAAGGTTTTTAAATCTTGGCAAGTGTTTTCTAGATTTCTGTATGTAATATATTTACATATCCTGCTAATGTTTATTTAATTAGTTAATTCTATAATATTTCATTAGAACCATTGTCTGATATGCGTTTCTTTTACATATTTGCAGGGTCAGAAAGGAGTACTCTCTCATTAATAACATATGAAAAAACTGAAAGCAGGGTAATTAAAAATTGACCCAAATAATTTTATTACATTGTTTTCTTAAAAAATGTATACACGAGTATCATCAAAGAAGAAAGGGAGGACATTGAAAATTGATCTCACACTTATTATATGAGATATTCTCATCGACAATACTCCCTCGTTTATTTTTACTTGGCACGTTTTGACTTTTCACGTCCCTTAAAAAATAATAAATGAAGTGCATATTTTACCATGATATCCATATTAATTGATGCATATTTTATTGGATTTGAAAAGATGATGTGAAATGAATAATAAATATTATGGGTATAACAAGAAAATTTTTTTGTCTTCTCTTGATATACGTAAAATGATAAGTAAAAATAAAAATTTATTTTTAATATACCTGCTAAGTAAAATTAAAGGGAGGGAGTATTAAATTTAAATTCATGGTTTACCAGTTGGGTCACATAATGATTTCCTTTTTTCGAAAAGAAATATAAGCATTGATTATTTTATGAATGTACGATTTAATTGACTTTAAGATGGAATCAGACTTTAAAATGAACAATCAAGATTTAAAAGTTGGCCAAATTGATTATCAACTTTGGAATAATGATTATTCTAATAACAAGTTGGTAGAAAAAATCGAATAGCTAGCCAATTAATAAAATAACACTTTCAGGTTGAGCTTGTCTAGTGCGATTTACATTTTCTGTGTGATTTGTATACACAAGGAGAAATTTATCCAGTGCGCACAAAGTGCTCACCCGAAGAGTAGAGATTTTGCTAGAGGTTGTAGCGGCTGCAAGTTCCCCTTCTTACCAAAAACAAAATAAAATCAGACTTACTGCCATTCCCTATTCCCCGATTATGTCGTATATAATTTACTTCATCAAGCACTTCTCAAATTGTGTTGTAGATATTTACAAACTTGTTTTTAGTTTTATTAATAATCTTTTTTTTTTGTACATGAAGATTTATTTTTACACATAGAGATATATCTTTTACACCTAAGAGAATTATTAGGCGTTTGGACATAAGAATTGTAAAATTCTGAAATGTTTTTTTTTTCAAATGAAAATGGTATTTAAAAATTAGAGTTATATTTGGACATGAATATAATTTTAGATTGTTTTTAAATTTGTGTGAGTGATTTGAGTGAAAATTTTGAAAAATGACTTTTTGGAGCTTTTGAAATTTTTGAAAAATTTCAAAATTCATATTCAAGTTAAATTAGAAATTTTATGGCCAAATACTGATTTCGGAAAAAAGTAAAAAAATTTCGAAAAAAAGTAAAATTTGTTTATGGCCAAACGGGCTCCTAAAAATGATATTTTCTTAATTTTAACATTGCAAAATGGCTATGAAGACCCATGTCCCCTAAATATTTATGCCTGTACCCAGCGCAACACAATTGAATATTCAGAACAGTGCTTATTTGACCCGTACAATTCATTTCCAAAAGGTTATTTTAATGGGTGTTTTTGTTTTGTTCAAACTGATTTGAAATGTTAATTCTACATGATAAGGTTTACCTTGAAAAACTATTTTTTGGTTTTGATTTGTTAAGGTAGATGACTTGTACTAATGGTCAAATTTTGAGTGAAAGGTTTAAAATACTATTTACAAGTTGGTAAAGGTAAGTGTCAGGAGATAGTAGCAAAATAGAGAAAACAGTTGCAGCACACAGTGACTCTATTCCGGAATCAAAACGTGAATTTCTTTTTACTCAAATAACCGAATTGCTTGGAAAAAAAAGTTTAGTAACCAAAATACATATAGCGTTCTTTTAAAGGGCATTATAATTTAACGGTCGTTTTACCCGTTAAGATATAGCGCGCTTTAAAAAGGCGTTATATATATGACGCCTTTTATAACGACGATTTATAAGAATTTGACAAGACTGCCAGGTATAACGCTTTAATAAAGGCGCTATACATATTTTGTGGGTCCACCAATAACTCTTCTGCGCTTAACTGATATAACAACAATTCAAATGGGTATAGTGCCCTTATTTAAAGCGCTATACCTCAAAATTCGACCCCCCGGATTGGGCATTGCCTTATTTAAAGACGTTTAGGATTTTGTAAAAATCCATTCAGAAATATTCTCAAGTCTAGTTAAATTTTTCTCCGTTAAGTTATTTTGCATTTTCTAATAATGTCCTAAGAGTGAAAAATTAGGGTTTCATTGTATTGGGGGAGAGGGGGGATGAAATTGTGGTGGCAAATAAATCAGTAAGCTATAACTTATCTCCACAGTGTCATGTTAAATTGTCACTTACAATGGAGTATGATAGATTGGTATCATTGTTGTGTAAAAAAATGAGTGTGAGCAAACGTTCGGTGAAACTTAAAGTAACCGGAAGATATTCGTATTCTGTCACTCTGCAAGGGGTTGCTTGTTACGCTGAGTTTAACATCGAGGATGATGAAACACTAAGTGATTTTTTGAGGACACCAGATAAATACCGGGAATTTCTTTTGATAAAAATGTTGGAAATGTACGTCAACGTTGAAGACGTTCGCAATAATGAGGTTACCCAAAGCAGGGATATCCCTCAGTCATCGGGTGGTTATTTTGGAGCAGTTTTATGTGATAACCCAAAGGGTCATCTTGTGTTCTAGGACTCTATTTTGCGCTCGTTAACCTTAAAAATCTTACTTTTACCCTCTTCGATTTGCGTTCGCAGTTCGGGAGTAATTCCGGAAAGCCTTTATGTGAAAAAATTGAAGAAATAAAATTTTTTGGCATTTAAAAGTGATTTTAGTTGATTTCGGTCAACATTTTGAGTAAACAGACCCGGATCCGTATTTTGACGATCCCGGTGGGTCCGCAATAGAATATGGGATCTGGGCGTATACCCGGAATCGAATTCCGAGGTCCTTAGCCCAAGAAATGAACTTTTTGACTAAAACTGAATTACTGAAAATTATTGATTTTTAAAATTTTTCTTAATGTGTGATCTTGATGGTATCGGATCCGTATTTTAGTTTTTCGGAGCCCGGTTTAAGTGCATTATGATATTTAAACCTTGTCTGTGAAATTTGGTAAGAATCAGAGCTGCTTTAACGTGATTCGAACCTTCGGTTGAGAAAATAGCAATTTAAGGTGTTCTTGAGAAATTCATAGATTTTGGTACTAAATTCGTAGTCCTAGGTGTTATTTTGGTGATTTGATCGCACGAACAAGTTCGTATGATATTTTTAGACTTGTGTGCATGTTTGGTTTGGAGACCCAAGGGCTCGGGTGAGTTTCGGATAGGCTACAAAGTGGAAAAGACTTAGAAAGAATTGCTGGTGTGTTCAGTTCTGCAGATATCGCAATTGCGAGGTCTAGCTCGCAAATGCAAGCCTCGCATTTGCGACGATATTTCTCATTCGCGAGCAAGGGGATGGGCTGGGTAGTCTCGCAATTGCGTGAATAGAACCGCATTTGCGGAGGACACCTGTTCGCATTTGCGATAGCTGCAGAAATGCAAAGGTTTCGCATTTGCGAGATTCGCAAATGCGAAGCTCAGGTCGCAAATGCGACATCTGCAGCTGATGGGTCTCTACTTAGACAGAATTTTTCTCATTTTTCAACATTCAAAACACTAAAAACCCTTTAGGCGATTTTTCAAAGACAACTTCTTCCCTAAAGCATAGGTAAGTGATTCTTAACTCATTTCTTTTGACCTTTCACTTCAATTTACAAGATTTCAACCTAGAATCTAAGGTTTTCATGGTGGAATTGGGGATTTTTTGGTAGAAATTAGGTATTTCAAAATTTGGGGATTTAGACCTCAAATTAAGGTCGGATTCCAAAACCAATTATATATCCGAACTCGGGGGTGAATGGGTAATCGGGTTTTGGTCCAAATTTCGGGTTTTGACCAAGTGGGTCCGGGGTCGATTTTTATTTTTGGTGGGGAGGGGGGGCTCAGGAACTTGGGAACTCTATAATTGTGCATTGAAATTGAGTTCTTTATTAATAATTGATGGTATTACTCTAATTAAGACTAGATACGAGCGGGTTGGGGGTGAATTCTATAAGAAAGGCAGTACTTGAGAAGTGAGTGGCTTGCGGATCGAGGTAAGTGTTGTGTCTAACCTTGGCTTGAAGGATTAGGTGTTGTTGCCTATTTGCTATGTGTTGATTGCTGAGTACAACGTATAGGTGAGGTGACGAGTACCTATGCGTTTTTGTCGAGTGCATGCGAGTGAGTCTTATTCTTGTGATCGTTGTATTCTTTATTCGTATTATTCTAGCTTAGACTAGATATTCTTTATGTTGTTATTGTCTTTCGTTGTTTGGGTGAGGAACAGTGTAAGGAACGAAGGGTGATGCCATGAAATTGCATATTTATTATCATTATCATGTGAGGAAGAGTGTAAAGAACGAAGGTGATGCCGTGTCATTGCATATTTATTATAAATATCATGTGAGGAAGAGTGTAAAGCAAAGGGTGATGCCGTGCCATTGCATATTCAGTATTATTATCATGTGAGTAAGAGTGTAAAGCACGAAGGGTGATGTCGTGCCATTTCATATTCCTTATCATTATCATGTGAGGAAGAGTGTAAAGAACGAAGGGTGATGCCGTGCCATTTCATATTCATTATCATCGTTTCTGTCCTTTGTTATGGTAAGGATGAGAGTAAAAGCACGAAGGGTGATGTCGTGCATTTGTTTATGCTATGTTTTTAATATTTCTATTGGTGCAAAGTATGTTGTTGTTGTGTTCGTTACTGTTACCGTTCTCATGATCTTGTACTTCCCCATCATGTTCTTCCCTCTTATTATTGTCCTTGTAGCTTCTATTGTTTGTTATTATGTCCGTACATTGTTTATCTGCACAGGTTATATATGGGTGTCTTGTCCTAGCCTCGTCACTACTTCGCCGAAGTTAAGGCTCGACACTTACCAGTACATAGGGTCGATTATACTGATGTTGCACTCTGCACTTTCTATGCAGATCCAGGTATCGATCCGAGCTGATTCCTGGATTTGTGTCTGACTTCTACGAAGGAGACCCAAGGAAGATCTGCCGATGTCCAAAGATTCCTGGAGTCCCTCCTATTTGCTCATTACTGTTTTCTTTGTTCATAAATAGTTTTATACTCTTCTTTCCGCCAAATACTTGTAGATAATCGTAGTAGTCTATGAGTTGTGACTCCAGATCGTGGGTAGATAGATATATAAATATCATATGCGCAATCTTATTGTGAATTTTCGCTTCTTTGTTTATTTTCATGTGTTGGTTCGTAATCATACTCCACAAATTTTAATATTTTTATGTTCTAAACCTCTAATGTTGGCTTTCCTAGCAAGTGCAACGTTAGGCGCCATAACGGTTCCGACGGTAGGAAATAAGGTTGTGACAAGTTGGTATCAGAGCACTAGGTTGCTTAGGTCTCACTATTCACAGACAAACTTAGTAGAGTCTGAGGGATCGCTACAGAGACATCTGTACTTATCTCCCAGAGGCTATAAAGTTAGGAACAAGTTCACTTTTATTCAACTCTGTCGTGCGAATATTGTTATCTCAATATTGATTGGACTCTTCTATTCTTATTCTCTCGCAAATGGCGAGGACACGTACCGCTTCTTCTTCTGACCAGCAGCCGGATCTTCCAGTAGCAGCTCCTACAAGGGGCAGCGACTGAGGCAGGGGCAGGGCTCAGCCCAGGGCCTGAGCAGCAGCTCCAGCTGCGGAACCTCAGAGTTCGATGAGGAGGTTCCAGCTCAGGCTATTCTTGTCGGACCAGCTTAGGTTCCAGAGGGATTTATTGCCACCCCGGTGCTGCAGGATTCCTTGGTCCGATTAGTGGTCCTTATGGAGAGTAAGGCCCAGACTAGCGCATTTCCCATGGCACCAGCCGTACCTCAGGCTGGAGGAGGAGCCCAGACTCCTGCTACTCACACTCTGGAGCAGATGGCTCCCCAGTTTCAAACTCCAGCAGCTCATCTAGTCGGAGTGGTTCAGATGGTTGCTGCAGCACAACCCATTGATGGGTCAACTATGTCCTCTGAGGCTTTTTGAAGGTTGGATAGGTTTACCAAGATCTTTCCAGTTCGTTTCAGTGGTGCTACTTCAGAGGATCCCCAAGAGTATCTTGATAGCTGTCACGAATTTATTTAGAACATGGATATATTGAAGACCAATGGGGTCGACATTGTTGATTTTCAGATGACTAGTTATGCCAAGAAATAGTGGAGGGATTATTTATTGACCAGACCAACGAGGTCTCCTGCTCTCACTTGGGACCAGTTCCCACATCTCTTCTTAGAGAAGTTTCTGCCTATCACCTTGAAGGAGCAGCGCCGCCGTCAGTTCGAGCGTCTGTAGCAGGGCAGCATGACTGTTACTCAGTATGAGACTCGTTTTGTGTATTTGACCCATCATGCTATTCTTTTGATCCCTATAGAGAGAGAGAGAGAGGGTGAGGAGGTTTATTTAGGGTCTTGCTTAGCCTATTAGATTGCAGATGGCTAAGGAGACATGGAGTGAGATTTATTTCCAAGATGCGCCCAATGTGGCTCGACGAGTCGAGATGGTTCTTCGACAAGGAGGTCAGGGGTCGGACAAGAGACCTCGTCATTCCGGTGGATTCAGCAGTGCCTCGTTTGGAGGCAGGGGTACTTATGGTAGAGGTCATCATCCCAGGCCATTTCATTCAGCACTCCAGGTATCCCACAGTGCCCCATGTGGTCATGGCTCGTATATGCCTTATTCTGGTCAGCCAACCTATAGCACACCACCAGCTCCTATCAATGCACATCCTCTTCATAGTTTTTAGGGTGGTTATTCAGGTCGACAGGATCAGTTTGCCGGCTAGCAGTCTCAATAGCCGAAGTCTTGTTATACTTGTGGTGATTCAAGGCACCTTTCTAGATATTTTCCTCGTGCGCCGAGAAGTTCATAGTACCAAGGTTCTCGTGCCATGATTCTGGCACCAGTAGCTGCACCGCCTGCTCAGCCAGCCAGAGGCAGGGGTCAGGCAGCAGAGGTAGGGGGAAGATTGTTAGAGGTGGAGGACCGCTAGCTAGAGGCCGTCCCAGGCATATGATCCAGAGTGGTGGGGCCCAACCCGATTTTATGCTTTTCCAGCCAGACCTGAGGCTGAGTCATCTGATGTTGTCATTACATGTACTGTTTCAGTTTGTAGTAGAGATGCTTCCGTTCTATTTGATCCGGGGTCTACTCACTCCTATGTGTCATTTTAAATTGCTTCATACTTGGTTGTACCTCATAATTTCTTGAGTTCCCCTGTATAAGTGTCCACCCCTGTGGGAGATGCTATTGTTGTAGATCGTGTATATCGCTCGTGTGTGGTCGCTATTGGAAGTCTTGAGACCAGTGTAGACCTTTTGCTCCTTGATATTGTGGATTTTGATGTTATATTGGTCATGGATTGGTTGTCCCTTATCACGCTATCTTGTATCGTCACGCCAAGACAGTGACATTAGCCTTGTCAGGGTTGCCTCTATTAGAGTTGAGAGGGACTCCCGGTTATTCCTCCAGCAGGGTTATTTCTTATATGAAGGCTCGGTGTATGGTCGAGAAGGGGTGTTTGGCCTATTTGGCTTATGTTCGGGATTCTAGTGTTGAGGTTCCTCCTATGGATTTTGTTCCTGTTGTTCATGAGTTTCTTGAGGTATTTCCTACAGACCTGTCAGGGATGCCACCCGATAGGGATATTGACTTTTGTATTGACTTGGCTCTGGGCACTCAGCCCATTTCTATTCCACCATACTAGATGGACCCACTAGAGTTGAAGAATTTGAAGGAACAGTTACAAGATTTTCTTGATAAGGGCTTAATTAGACCTAATGTCTCGCCCTAGGGTGCACCGGTGTTGTTCGTGAAGAAGAAGGACGGGTCTATGAGGATATGTAGACTATCGACAGTTGAACAAAGTCACTATCAAGAACAAGTATCCGTTGCCGAACATTGATGATTTGTTTGATCAGCTTCAGGGTGCCAAGGTATTTTCAAAGATTGATTTGAGATATGGCTACCATCAGTTGACGATTTGGGCATCCGATGTCTCTAAGACATCTTTTCGTATGTGGTATGGGCACTATGAGTTTCTGGTGATGTCCTTTGGGTTGACTAATGCCCCAACAACATTTATGAATTTGATGAACCGAGTGTTCAAGCCTTGTTTGGATTCCTTTGTGATTGTGTTTATTAATGACATCTTGATATACTCCCGCAGTCGGGAGGAGCATGAGCAACACCTCAAGATAGTGCTCCAGACTTTGAGGGATAGTTAGTTGTATGCTAAATTCTCAAAGTGCGAGTTTTGGTTGGATTCCGTCACTTTCTTGGGCCATGTCGTGTCAGTAGAGGGTATTCAAGTAGATCCTAAGAAGATTGAGGTAATCAAGAACTGTCCTAGACCCACTTCAGCTACAGAGATCAGGAGCTTCTTAGGTTTGGAGGGTTATTACCGTCGGTTTGTGGAGGGGCTTTCATCTATAGCAGCCCCGATAAACAGGTTGACCCAGAAGGGTGCCCCATTCATACGATCAGACGAGTACGAGGCGAGCTTTCAGAAGCTCAAGACAGCTTTGACTTCAGCGTCGGTGTTGGTATTACCATCAGATTCAGGTTGTTACATGGTGTATTGTGATTCCTCCCATTTTGTGCTCGGAGTGGTATTGATGCATGATGGCAGGGTAATTGCATATGCATCTCGGCAGTTCAAACTTCATGATAAGAATTACCATGTTCATGATTTAAAGTTAGCAGCCAATATTCACGCGCTGAAGATTTGGAGGCACTATCTTTGTGGCGTGTCATGTGAGGTTTTAACGGTTCATTGCAGCCTTCATTATTTGTTCAAGAAGAAGGATCTCAATTTGAGGCAGAGGAGATGGTTGGAGATATTGAAAGACTATGATATCATCATATTGTATTATCTGGTAAAGGCCAATGTGGTGGCCGACGCATTGAGTAGGAAGGCAGTGAGTATGGGCAGCCTTGCGTTCATTCCAGTCAGTGAGAGGCCGCTAGCCTTAGATGTTCAAACTTTAGCCAACTAGTTCGTGAGGTTGGAGATTCAGAGCTCAGCTGTGTTTTAGCTTGTACAGTCGCTCGATCTTCCTTGTTTGAGCATATTAGAGATCGGCAGTATGATGACCTTCACTTGATGGTCCTTAGGTACACAGTTCTACTCGATGGTGCCAAGCAGGTTACCGTTGAAGATGACGGCGTTTTGAGAATGCAGGGTCGTGTATGTGTGCCTAATGTTGATGGGCTTCGTGAGTTAATCCTTGAGGAGGCTCACAGTTCTCGGTATTCTATTCACCCGGGCGCCGTGAAGATATACCAGGACCTGCGGCAGCATTACTGGTGGACGAGGATGAAAAAGGATATAGTTGCTTATGTGGCGTGGTTCTTGAATTGTCAGCAGGTGAAATATGATCATCAGAGACCTGGTGGTTTGCTTCAGCAGATGGATATTCCTGAGTGGAAGTGGGAGCGTATCACTATGGACTTTGTTGTTGGGCTCCCACGAACGCAGAGGAAGTTCGATGCCGTGTGGGCTATTGTGGATAGGCTGACTAAGTTAGCGTATTTCGTTCCTGTGACAGTTACTTATTCTTTGGAGCAGTTGGCAGGGATTTATATTCGGGAGATCGCCCGTCTTCACGGTGTTCCCGTGTCTATCATTTCTGATCGAGGTACGCAATTTACCTTACACTTCTGGAGGAAAGTGCAACGTGAGTTGGGTATGCGGGTTGAGCTGAGCACAACATTTCATCCTCACACGGATGGGCAGTCTGAGCTTACTATTTAGATCTTGGAAGATATGCTCTGCGCTTGTGTTATAGCTTTTGGAGGATTGTGGGATTAGTTCTTTCCCCTTGTAGAGTTCGCATACAACAACAACTACCACTCGAGCATTCAGACGGCTCCCTATGAGGCATTATATGGTAGACGGTGCAGGTCGCCAGTTGGATGGTTTGAGCCGGAAGACGCTCGGTTATTGGGTACAAATCTAGAATACGGGGCCTTGGACAAGGTCAAGATTATACAGGATCGACTTCGTTCAGCTCAGTCCAGGAAAAAGAGTTATGCCGACCGAAGAGTTTATGATGGGGTATTCATGGTCAGGGAGATAATATTGATTCGGGTATCGCCCATGAAGGGTGTCATGAGATTTGGAACGAAGGGCAAGTTGAGCCCTAGGTATATCGAGCCATTTGAGATCCTCGAGGGAGTGGGGGAGGTGGATTATAGACTTTCCTCCAGGGTTATCATCATCTCCGGAAGTATCATGGTGACCCGTCCCATGTGTTAGATTTCAGCTCTGTCCAGTTGGACAAGGATTTGACTTACGAGGAGGATCCGGTAGCCATTCTAGACCGGCAGGTTCGTCAGTTGAGGTCGAAGAGTTATCCTTCAGTTCGAGTGCAGTGGAGAGGTCAGCCTATTGAGGCAGCTACTTGGGAGTCCGAGTAGGACATGCGGAGTAGATATCCCCACTTGTTCGCCAGTTCAGGTACTTTTCTATGTCCGTTCGAGGATGAACGTTTGTTTCAGAGGTGGAGATTGTGATGACCCAAAGGGCCATCTTGTGTTCTAGGAATCTATTTTGCGCTCATTAGCCTTAAAAATCTTACTTTTACACTCCTCGATCTGCGTGCACAGTTCGGGCGCAATTTCGAAAAGCCTTTATGTGGAAAAATTGAAGAAATAATTTTTTTTGGCATTTAAAAGTGATTTTAGTTGACTTCGGTCAATGTTTTGAGTAAACGGGTCGGATCCGTGTTTTGACAGTTCTGGTGGGTCCGTAATAAAATATGGGATCTGGGCGTATACCCTGAATACAATTCCGAGGTCCCTAGCCCGAGAAACGAATTTTTTTTGACTAAAATTGAATTACTGAAAATTATTGATTTTGAAGAATTTGCTTAATGTGTGATCTTGATGGTACCGGGTCCGTATTTTGGTTCCAGAGCCCAATATAGGTGCATTATGATATTTTGAACCTTGTATGTGAAATTTGGTAAGAATCGGAGTTGATTTAACATGATTCGGACCTTCGGTTGAGAAAATAGAAATTTAAGGTGTTCTTGAGAAATTCATAGGTTTTGGTGCTAAATTCATAGTTCTAGGTGTTATTTTGTATTTGATTGTACGAGCAAGTTCGTATGATGTTTTAGACTTGTGTGCATGTTTGGTTTGGAGCCTCGAGGGCTCGGGTAAGTTTTGAATAGGCTACGGAGTGGAAAAGACTAAGAAAGAATTGCTGGTGTGTTCAGGTTTGCAGATCTCGCAATTGCGAGGTCTGGCTCGCAAATGCAAGCCTATCATTTGCGATAATATTTTTGCGAGCAAGGGGCTGGGGTGGGTAGTCTCGCAATTGCGAGAATAGAACCGCATTTGTGGAGGTCACCTGTTCGCATTTGTGACAACTTGTTCGCATTTGCTTTAGCTGCATAAATGCGAAGGTTTTGCATTTGCGATAATTCTCTCGCATTTGCGAGCTTTGTAAATGCGAAGCTCAGGTCGCAAATGCGACATCTGCAGCTGATGGGTCTCTACTTAGACGTGATTTTTCTCATTTTTCAACATTTCAAAACACTAAAAACTCTTTAGGAGATATTTCAAAGACAACTTCTTCCCCAAAGCATAGGTAAGTGATTCTTAACTCATTTCTTTCAACCTTTCACTTCATTTTACAAGATTTCAACCTAGAATCTATCGTTTTCATGGTGGAATTGGGGATTTTTGGGTAGAAGTTAGGTATTTCGAAATTTGGGGATTTAGACCTCAAATTGAGGTCAGAATCCAAAACTTATTATATATCTGGGCTCGGGGGTGAATGGGTTATCGGTTTTTTATCCGAATTCGGGTTTTGACCAAGCAGGCTGGGGGTCGATTTTTAACTTCTTGGGGGAAAACTTGGGAACTCTATAATTGTACATTGAAATTGAGTTCTTTAGCAATAATTAATGGTATTAAGCTAATTATGACTAGATACGAGCGGGTTGGAGGTGAATTCTAGAGGAAAGGCGGTACTTGAGCAGTGAGTGGCCTGCGGATCGAGGTAAGTGTTATGTCTAACCTTGGCTTGAGGGATTAGGTGTTGTTGCCTATTTTCTATGTGTTGATTGCTGAGTACAACATATAGGTGAGGTGACGAGTACCTATGAGTTGTTGTCGAGTCCTAGCATGCAAGTGAATCTTATTCTTGTGATCGTTGTATTCTTTATTCGTATTATTCAAGCTTAGACTAGATATTCTTTATGTTGTTATTGTTTTTCGTTGTTTGGGTGAGGAAGGGTGTAAAGCACGAAGGGTGATGCCGTGACATTGCATATTTATTATCATTATCATGTGAGACAGAGTGTAAAGCATGAAGGTGATGCCGTGCCATTGCATATTTATTATCATTATCATGTGAGGAAGAGTGTAAAGCACGAAGGGTGATGCCGTGCCATTTCATATTCTTTATAATTATCATGTGAGGAAGAGTGTAAAGCAAGAAGGGTGATGCTGTGCCATTTCATATTCATTATCATCGTTTCTGTCCTTTGTTATGGTAAGGATGAGAGTAAAAGCACGAAGGGTGATGTCGTGCACTTGTTTATGCTATATTTTTAATATTTCTATTGGTGCAAAGTATGTTGTTGCTGTGTTCGTTACTGTTACCATTCTCATGATCTTGTACTTCCTCCATCATGTTCTCCCCTCTTATTATTGTCCGTGTAGCTTCTATTTTTTGTTATTATGTCCGCACATTGTTTATCTGTACTGGTTATATGTGGGTGTCTTGTCCTAGCCTCGTCACTACTTCACCGAAGTTAGGGTCGACACTTACCAGTACATGGAGTCAGTTGTACTGATATTGCACTCTGCATTTTCTGTGCATATCCAGGTATCGGTCCGAACTGATTCCGAGATTTGTAGGTGACTTCTATGTAGGAGACCCAAGGTAGATCTGCGCAGATTCTTGGAGTCCCTTCCTATATGCTCATTACTGTTTTTCTTTATTCATAAACAGTTGTATACTCTTATTTCCGCAAAATACTTGTAGATAATCGTAGTAATCTATGAGTTGTGACTCCAGATCGTGGGTAGATAGATATATAAATATCATATGCGCAGTGTTATAGTGAATTTTGGCTTCTTTATTCATTTTCATGTGTTGGTTCGTAGTCATACTCCGTAAATTTTATGATTTTTATGTTGTAAACCTCTAATGTTGGCTTGCCTTGCAAGTGCAACATTAGGCGCCATCACGGTTCCGACAGTGGGAAATCGGGTCGTGACATTTTAGCCGAATAGGTTCCAGCTGAAAGAGTTTGGCTAGATCTAAACTGTCACGACCGAATTTCCCACCGTCGGGACCATGATGGCGCCTAACATTGAACCTGCTAGGCAAGACAATGTAAATGTTTATTTTTACCTTATTCATTTATTTTTAACAGATAACAAGTGATGTACAAATCAACGGAAACAAAAGGGCGGAAGAAAACAAAGTCTAACAACTTGATTAAATGCCATTACGAGAATCCAAATACTAAACCCAGAATTTGTTGTCACAACTTCACAGACCATCTACGAATACTACAAATAAGGGGTTTGAACAAAAGTAAATACTTTTGTTTTTGGGATAACTAGAACAGAATACAAATGAAGCAGAAGGGGACGCCAAGGCCTGCGGTCGCCTGCAGGACTATCTCGGTGTCTCCACGTGGACTGAAGGCAGCCTCCTTGCTCTAAGGTTCGTAGGGTCCTGTACCGGGATCTGCACAAAAGTGTAGAGTGTAGCATCAGTACAACCGACCCCATGTACTGAGTAAGTGTCGAGCCTAACCTCGGTGAAGTAGTGACGAGGCTAGGACACGACAACCAAATCAACCTGTGCAGTTTAACAGTATACGGAGAAAATAATAACAACGAGAATTAAGCAGTTAAGCATAAAGGAAAGGGGAACATGTTGAGGGGAGGAAATATAAAAAATTGAAAATGACGAGATAAAGCACAATTTAGATATCAATTTAAGCAACAGAAATAGTAATACGAAAACAAGGGCACGACATCACCCTTCGTGCTTTTACTCTCGTCCTCACCATCAGAATCAATATACTCAGCACGGCATCACACTCCGTGCTTTTACCTCAGAATATCATGGCACAGCATTATCCTTTGTACATTATCACTCATATCATGGCACGGCATCACCCTTCGTGCTTTTAAAATCACAATATCGGCACGGCATCACCCTTCGTGCATTAACATTCACTCAAAATCTCACGCACGGCATCACCATTCGTGCTTTCACACTCTACCTCACCCAAACACATCAAATGAAAGCAATCCAACAAGGAAAAATAACAGAGTAAACAAAAATAAAACCATAAAGTCCCGACAACGGAGTTAACAGTGGGATCAATACCATCCCGACAATGGAAAACAACTATATCTAATCTCTCTTAGTACATAACTTCACATAAAAATCTTCAACTGATAATACTCAACACTATTCAATATCAAGGAATTTCCACCAACATGGATAACTATAAAGTGAAACTCAGATATTACTTACGAAAAATCACATAAATCACAATATTCGACTCACGGGCATGCTTGACACCAACGTATAGGTACTCGTCACCTCACCTATACGTTGAACATGATACTTACACATAGAAAATCGGATACAACACCTATTCCCTCAAGCTAAGGTTAAGCCAAACACTTACCTCGAATTTCACGACCAACTCAAGCCTCAATCACCGCTTTCCCTTTAGAATTCGCCTCCAATTCAATTGTATCTAGACATAATTAGCTTAATAATATCAATAAATGCTAAATAATTAAATCTCAAGGCTTAATTATAGGTTTTCCATCATTCTTCCCAAAAATTCAAAAATCGACCCCGGACCTGCTTAGTCAAAACACGAGGTTCGGACCAAAACCCAATCACCCATTCACCCACGAGCCCGAATATGTAATTAGTTTCCAAATCCGACCTCAAAACGAGGTCTAAATTCCAATTACTCAAAAAGCCCTAACTCTACCCAACTCCCCATTTTCTACCCTTAGGAATATGATTTAGGCCTAGAAATCTAATGGGTGTTAATGAAAATTGAAAAAAATGAGTCTAAGAACACATACCTATGGTTTTGTGGTGAAATCCCTCTTCAAAATCGCCCCTAAGCTACCTTGGTGTTGAAAATATGAAGAAATGGTTAAAATCCCGACTTGCTACTGTTTTAAAAAAAATAACTGGACAGATGTACTATGCGTTCGCGGCCAAGCCTGTGCGTTCGCGTAGGCTTCCACTCCCCTTCCCTTCGCGTTCACGTCAAAGGAGACGCGTTTCATAACTAGCCATCCCTAGCCCCTTTCCTATTCTATGCGATCGCGTGAGACTGGACGCGTTCACGTAGAGCAACTTCCTAAAGCTCTGCGTTCGTGTCCTACCCTATGCGTTCGCATAAGGTAAACCTGCCCCCCTTCCCAATTTGTGCAGTGCGTTCGCGTGGGTTAACACACCTTCGCATAGAGCAAATGGCTGGACACCAGCAACAACAATAACACTTGAATTTTCTAAGTCCAAAAGCACTCCGACGCCTATCCGAAACTCACCCGAGCCCTTGGGGCTCCAAACCAAACATGTAAACAACCTCAAAAATATCCTACGGACTTATTCGTGCGATCAAATCGCCAAAATAACATATTAAACAACGAATTTAGCATAGAAATCAAAGAAAAATCTCAAAACTTTCAAAGTTTCAAATTTCACAAATACGGGTCCGAATCATGTCAAACGACCTCCGTTTCTTACCAAATTTTACAGACACAACTCAAATATCATATTGAACCTATACCGGGCTCCGGAACCACAATATGGGCCCGATACCATAAATTTCAAATATATTCAAATTTCCAAAAACTCTTATATTTAAAAAAAAAAAAACAATTTCTTTCAAAAATTTATTTCTTGGGCTTGGGACCTCTGGAATTTGATTTCGGGCATACGCCCAAGTCCCATAATTTCCTACGAACCCTCTGGGACCGTCAAATCACGGGTCCGGGTCCGTTTACCCAAAATATTGACCGAAGTCAACTTAAATCAAATTTTAAAGGCAAAAATTAGCATTTTCTTAATTTTTCTTATAAAAGCTTTCTGGATATATGCCCGAGATGCGCATGAAAAACGAGGTGAGATAAAAAGAGGTTTTCAAGGCCTCGGAACGCGGTTTTGACTTATAAAACAAGGGATGACCTTTTGGGTCATCACATTCTCCACCTCTAAAACAAATGTTTGTCCTCGAGCGGACATAGAAAAATACCTGAATCGGGGAAAAGATGGGGATATCGGCTCCGCATATCGGAATCGGACTCCCAGGTAGCTACCTCGACAGGTTGACCTCTCCACTGAACACGAATCGAAGGATAACTCTTCGATCTCAACTAACGAACCTGCCCGTCTAATATGGCTACCAGCTCCTCCTCCTAGGTCAAATCCTTGTCCAAATGGACACTGCTGAAGTCTAGCACATGGGATGGATCGCCGTGATACTTCTGAAGCATAGACACATGAAACAGTGGATGCACAACTGATAAATTCAGCGGCAACGCAAGTATGTAAGCCACCTCTCCCACTTTATCAAGGATCTCAAATGGACCAATGTACCTAGGGCTTAACTTGCCCTTCTTTTCGAATCTCATCACGCCCTTCATAGGCGACACCCAAAGCAACACCTGTTCTCCAACCATGAATGCCAAGTCACGAACTCTGCAGTCGGCATAACTCTTCTGCCTGGACTGAGCTGTACGAAGTCTATCCTGAATGATCTTTACCTTATCCAAGGCATCCTGCACTAACTCCGTACCCAGCAACCGAGCCTCTCCCGGCTCAAACCACCTAACCGGCGATCGACACCGCCCACCATATAGTGCCTCATACGGAGCCATCTGAATGATCGACTGATAGTTGTTGTTGTAGGCGAACTCAGCTAATGGCAAGAACTGATACCAAGAACCTCCAAAGTCAATGACACATGCTGGTAGCATATCCTCCAAAATCTGAATAGTACGCTCGGACCGTCCGTCCGTCTGAGGATGAAATGCCGTGCTCAACTCAACCCTCGTGCCCAAATCACGCAGAACTGCCCTCCAGAAATGCGAGGTAAACTGCGTACCTCAGTTGCAAATAATAGACACGGGCACAACATGAAGACGAACAATCTCCCTAATGTAGATCTCTGCCAATCTCTCTGAAGAATAGGAAACTGCGACAAGAATGAAATTCGCTGACTTGGTCAGCCTATCCATAATGAACCATACTGCATCGAACTTCCTCTGAGTCCGTGGGAGTCCAAAAATGAAATCCATGGTGATACGCTCCCACTTCCACTCAGGAATCTCAATATGCTGCATCAATCCACCAAGTATCTGATGCTCGTACTTTACCTGCTGACAATTCAAGCACCGAGCTACATATGCCATAATATCCTTCTTCATCCTCCTCCACCAATAATGCTGCCGCAAATCCTGGTACATCTTTGCGGCACCCGGATGGATAGAATACCGGGAACTATGGGCCTCCTCTAATATCAACTCACGAAGTCCATCCATATTGGATACGCAAATACGACCCTGCATCCGTAAAACTCCATCATCACCAACTGTAAACTACTTGGAATCACCGTGACGGACCGTATCCCTAAGGACATACAAATGAGGATCATCATACTACCGGTCTCGCATACGATCAAATAATGAGGAACGAGCAACTGTATAAGCTAGAACATGGCTAGGCTCAAAAACATCCAATCTCATGAACCGATTGGTTAAGGCCTGAACATCCAAGGCAAGCGGTCTCTCCCCGACCGGAATATAAACAAGACTACCCATACTGGCTGACTTCCTACTCAAGGCATCGGTCACCACATTGGCCTTCCCCGGATGATATAAGATGGTGATGGCATAGTCTTTCAACAGCTCCAACCATCTCCTCTGCCTCAAATTCAACTCCTTCTGCTTGAACAAATATTGTAACTCTTGTGATCTGTGAACACCTCACAAGACACGCCATATAAATAACGCCTCCAAATCTTCAGCACGTGAATGGCTGCTAACTCCAAATCATGAACTGGATAATTCTTCTCATGGACCTTCAACTGACGTGAAGCATAGGCTATAACCTTGCCATCCTGCATCAACACTGCGCCAAGTCCAACCCGAGAAGCATCACAATACATAGTATATGGCCCTGAACTTGTGGGCAAAACCAACACCGGTGCCGTGGTCAAGGCTGTCTTGAGCTTTTGAAAGCTCGCCCCACACTCATCTAACCACCTGAACTGGGCACCCTTCTGAGTCAACCTGGTCATCAGGGTTGCAATAGATGAAAAACCTTCCACAAACCGACGATAGTAACCTGCTAAGCCCAAGAAACTTTGAATCTCTATAGCTGACGTGGGTCTAGACAAATCCTTGACTGCTGAAATCTTCTTGGGATCCACCTGGATACCCTCTGTTGATACAACATGACCCAGGAATGCAACTGAGCTTAACCAGAACTCACACTTAGAAAACTTAGCATACAACTGACTGTCCTTCAGAGTCTGAAGAATGACTCGAAGATGCTGCTCGTGCTCCTCCCGGCTGCGGGAATAGATTAGAATATCATCAATGAAGACAATCACGAAGGAATCCAAATAAGGTCTGAACACTTTGCTCATCAAGTCCATAAAAGTAGTTGGGGAATTTGTCAACCCGAATGACATCACTAAGAACTCATAATGCCTGTACCGAGTGCGAAAGGCTGTCTTAGGGACATCGGATGCCATAACCGTCAACTGGTGGTAGCCAGATCTCAAATCAATCTTCGAAATAACCTTGTCACCCTGAAGATGATCAAACAAATCATCAATTCGCGGCAATGGATACTTGTTCTTGATGGTAACCTTGTTTAATTGCCGATAATCTATACACATCCTCATCGACCCATCCTTTTTCTTAACAAACAACACCGGCACACCCCAAGGCGAGACACTAGATTTAATGAAGCCTTTATCAAGCAAATCATGCAACTATTCTTTCAACTTCTTCAACTCTGGCGGGGCCATACAATATGGAGGAATTGAAATGGGTTGAGTGCCTGGAGCCAACTCAATGTAAAAGTCAATATCCTTGTCGGGTGGCATGCCCGACAAGTCTGCAGGAAACACCTATAGAAACTTACGGACTATGGGCACAAACTCCATAGAAGGAACCTCGGCACTAGAATCACGAACATAAGCCAAATAGGCCAAACACCCCTTCTCGACCATGCTCCGAGCCTTCATATATGAGATAACCCTGCTAGAAGAATGACCAGGAGTCCTTCTCCACTCCAATCGAGGCAACCCCGGCAATGCTAATGTCACAGTCTTGGCATGACAATCCAGAATAGCATGATAAGCGACAACCAATCCATCCCCAAAATGACATCGAAATCAACCATATCAAGGAGTAGAAGATCTACACTGGTCTCAAGACCCCCAATAACCACTACACTTGAACGATATACATTATTTACCACAATAGAATCACCCACCGGTGTAGACACATATACAAGAGTACTCAAATAATCACACTCAAATAAGGAGCATAATAAGACGACACATAAGAGAATGTGGACCCCGGATCAAATAAAACCGAAGCATCCCTGCTGCAAACTGAGACCATACCTATGATAACTACATCGGAGGCCTCAGCCAGGTCTGGTTGGAATATCATAACATCGGGGCTGGGACCCACCCATCTGAACTACGTCCCTAGGACGGCCTCTTGTTGGCTGACCTCTACCCCTAGTAGCATGGCCTCCACCTCTAACTGTCTGACCTCCACCTCTAAAACCTCGACCCCCTCCTCTGGCTGGCTGAGCGGGTAATAGAGCACCTGGTGCGGGAACCATAGCACAAGAACCCTGGTACTGAGAACTGCTCGAGGCTCGAGGGCAAAATCTAGCAATGTGCCTCTTATCACCACAAGTATAACAAGCTCTCGGCTGTTGAGGCTGCTGATCCTGAAACTGACCCTGACGACCCGAGTAACCACTTTGAAAACTCTAAATCGGCGGTCACCGATAGGAGTTGATGGTGAACTATAATGCAACTGATCAGAATACTGCATATGAGAACCACGACCACCTGGAGCACTGCGCGAAACCTGAAGTGCCGAATAAAATTGCCTAGGAGGATGGCCCCTACCAAAAGAATCCCTGCCTCGAGATGAGGCACCACTAAACCTGCCAAAATGACATGGTCTCTTGTCAGACCCCTGACCACCCCCCTGCAATAGAACCATCTCAACTCGTCTGGGCATACTGGTTGTATCCTGGAAAGAAATCTCACTCCCTGTCTCCTTGGCCATCTGCAATCTGATCGGTCGAGCTAGTCCCTTAATAAATCTCCTCACCCTCTCTCGCTCGGTGGAAAGTATCATAATAGCATGTCGGGCCAAGGTAACAATCTGGTCTCGTACTGAGTCACGGTCATAAAGCTCTACTGGACACGCTTAAACTGCCTTCGAAGATCCTCTCTCTGAGTGATAGGAAGAAACTTCTCCAAAAATAGCTGAGTGAACTGGGCCCAAGTCAAGGCCAGTGATCCAGCTGGTCTGGCCAAACAATAATCTCTCCACCAAGTCTTGGCGGGACCTGACAGACGAAAAGTGGCAAAGTCGACCCCATTGGTCTCCACTATCCCCATGTTCTGTAGAACCTCGTGGTAGCTATCCAAGTAGTCATGGGGAACCTCTGAAGATGCACCACTGTAAGTATTAGTGAAAAGCTTGGTGAACCTGTCCAACCTCCACAAAGCATCAGCGGTCTGAGCCATAATACCCGGCTGAACTACCCTAGCTCGCTGAGCTACTAGAGTCTGAAACTGAGAAGCCAACTGCTCCAGAGTGTGAGTAGAGGGAGTCTGGGCTCCTCCCCCAGCCTGAGAGACAGCTGGTGTTGCAGGAAGCAAACCTGCCTGAGCGACACCCTCCATGAGGCCCACTAGACGGACCAGAGCATCCTGGAGTGCTGGGGTGGCAATGAACCCCTCGGGAACCTGAGCTGGCCCAACCGGACTGTCTGGGCAGGAACCTCATCGACAAACTCTACTTGAGGCTCCACCACTGGGGCTGATGCTCTGGGTTGAGCTCTGCCCCTGCCTCGACCTCTAGCACGACCTCGGCTCCTCGTAGGAGCTGCAACTGGAGATCGGGCTGCTGATCAGTAAATGAAGAAGCACGTGTTCTCGCCATCTGCGAGAGAATAGAATAGAAATTCAGTTAGCATTTAGAATTCAAATCGCACGGCAGGGAAGAATAGATGTGAAGTTATTCCTAAACTCTGCAGCCTCTGGGGGATAAGCACAGACGTCTCCATATCGATCCCTCAGATTCTACTAAGCTTGTCCGTGAATTGTGTGACCTAAGAAACATAGTGCTCTGATACCAACTTGTCACGACCCGAATTTCCCACCGTCGGGACCGTGATGGATCCTAACATTGAACCTGCTAGGCAAGCCAACGTAAATGTTTATGTTTACCTTATTCAACTATTTTTAACAAATAACAGGTGATGTACAAATCAATAGAAATAAAAGGGCGGAAGAAAACAAAGTCTAACAACTTGATTAAATGCCATTATGAGAATCAAAATACCAAACCCAAAATTTGGTGTCACAACTTTACAGACTATCTACGAATACTACAAATAAGGGGTTTGAACAAAAGTAAATACATTTGTTTCTGGGATAACTAGAACAAAATACAAATGAAGTAGAAGGGGAAGCCAAGGCATGCGGTCGCCTGCAGGACTACCTTGGTGTCTCTATGTGGACTGAAGGCAGCCTCTTCGCTCTAAGGTCCGTAGGGTCCTGTACCGGGATCTGCACAAAAATGCAGAGTGCAGCATCAGTATAACCGACCCCATGTACTGAGTAAGTGTCGAGCCTAACCTCGGGGAAATAGTGACGAGGCTAGGACACGACAACCAAATCAACCTGTGCAGTTTAACAGTATACGGAGAAAATAATAAGAACGAGAATTAAGCAGTTACGCATAAAGGAAAGGGGAACATGCTGAGGGGAGGAAATATCAAATAATGGAAATGATGAGATAAAGCACAATTCAGATATCAATTTAAGCAACAGAATAGTAATACGAAAACAAGGGCACGATATCATCTTTCGTGCTTTTACTCTCTTCCTCACCATCAAAATCAATATATTCAGCACGACATCACCCTTCGTGCTTTTACCTCACAATATCATGGCACGACATTATACTTCGTGCATTATCACTCATATCATGGCACGACATCACCCTTCGTGCATTAACATTCACTCAAAATCTCACGCACGGCATCGCCCTTCGTGCTTTCACACTCTTCCTCACCCAAACACATCAAATGACAGCAATCCAACAAGGAAAAATAACGGAGTAAACAGAAATAAAACCATAACGTCCCGACAAGGGAGTCAACAGTGGAATCAATACCATCCCGGCAAGGGAAAACAACTATATCCAATCTCTCTTAGTACATAACTTCACATAAAAATCTTCAACTGAAACTAATACTCAACACTATTTAATATCAAGGAATTTCCACCAACATGGATAACTATAAAGTGAAACTCAAATATTACTTACGAAAAAACACATAAATCACAATATTCGACTCACGGGAATGCTTGACACCAATGTATAGGTACTCGTCACCTCACCTATATGTTGAACATGATACTTACACATAGAAAATAGAAGTCAACGCCTATTCCTTCAAGCTAAGGTTAAGCCAAACACTTACCTCGAATTCCACGACCAACTCAAGCCTCAATTACCGCTTTCCCTTTAGAATTCGCCTCCAATTCAATTTTATCTAGACATAATTAGCTTAATAACATCAATAAATGCTAAATACTTCAATCCCAAGGCTTAATTATAGGTTTTCCATCATTATTCCAAAAAATTCAAAAATCGACCCCGGGCCCGCTTGGTCAAAACACGAGGTTCGGACCAAAACCTGATCACCCATTCACATGAGCCCGAATATGTAATTAGTTTTGGAATCCGACCTTAAAACGAGGTCTAAATTCAAATTATTCAAAAAGCCCTCACTCTACCCAAATCCCTAATTTTCTACCCTTAAGAACATGATTTAGGCATAGAAATCTAATGGGTGTTAATGGAAATTGAAGAAAACGAGTCTAAGAACACATACCTATGGTTTTGTGGTGAAATCCCTCTTCAAAATCTCCCCTAAGCTACCTTGGTTTTGAAAATATGAAGAAATGGCTAAAATCCCGACTTGCTACTGTTTTTAAAAAAAAAACTGGACAGATGTACTATGCGTTCGCGACCAAGCCAATGCGTTCGCGTAGGCTTCCACTCCCCTGCCCTTCACGTTCGCATCAAACGGGACGCATTCGTACAGTGAAATGGCTACCCATCCCCAGCCTCTTCCTATTCTATGCGATCGCGTGAGACTGGACGCGTTCGCGTAGAGCAACATCCTAAAGCTCCGCGTTCGCGTCCTACCCTATGCGTTCGTATAAGGTAAACCTGCCCCCCTCTCAATTTGTGCAATGCGTTCCTGTGGGTTAACACGTGTTCGCATAGAGAAAATGCCTGGACACCAACAACAACAATAACACCAGATTTTTCTAAGTCCAAAAGCACTCTGACGCCTATCCGAAACTCACCCGAGCCCTTGGAGCTCCAAACCAAACATGTACACAACCTCAAAAACATCCTACGGACTTACTCGTGCAATAAAATCTCCAAAATAATATCTTAAACAATGGATTTAGCATAGAAATCAAAGAAAAATCTCAAAACTTTCAAAGTTTCAAATTTAACAAATACGGGTCCGAATCACGTCAAACGACCTGCGTTTCTTACCAAATTTTAGAGACACAACTCGAATATCATATTGAACCTATACCGGGCCCCGAAACCACAATACGAGCCCGATACCATAAATTTCAAATATTAACAAATTTCCAAAAATTCTTATATTTTCAGAAAAATAGTTTCTTTCAAAAATTCATTTCTCGGGCTTGGGCCCTCAGAATTCGATTCTGGGCATACGCCCAAGTCCCATATTTTCCTACCAACCCTCACGGGACCGTCAAATCATGGGTCCGGGTCCGTTTACCCAAAATATTGACCGAAGTCAACTTAAATCAAATTTTAAAGGCAAAATTAGCATTTTCTCAATTTTTCTTATAAAAGCTTCCCAGATATATGCCCGGGTTGCACGCGCAAAACGAGGTAAGATAGAAAAAGAGGTTTTCAAGGCCTCGGAACATGATTTTGACTTATAAAACAAGGGATGACCTTTTGGGTTATCACATAATCTTATCTCCACGGGCGAATGAGGAGCGAGGAAATAATTTCTCTCCTACTTTACATAATCCACAAGACGAGTGGTAAACTTTAACTTTCCTTTGTATTACGATGTTTATTTTTTCTGTATTGAATTTGTATTAACACTCATATATTCCACAGGGGGTACCGTCCAAATATGCATTTTACAAGTTATGAACCAATACCCAGTTGGAATATGCGTAGTTCTGGTGTGTTGGATCATGGTGGTCCATCCGGGAGTCATCACCAATAGGATAATGTCCATCACGGGATGTCAACATATTACAATTTGTAAGTGAGGTGATATAGTTATATGTAAAGTATTTATCAATTTGAGTAGCTCATTATTTTGTTGGTTGTGCAATGAAAATGAGCAACTTGAATGTTCTGTCCTGACTCAATTGCCCGAAGATGACATATTTAATCGGGATTTGGCAGATGCACAGAGTCAAGAAGAGAATGGTGATTATGACAACAATACCGATGATTCCGAAGATGGCACATCCTTCCCTGATGAGGGTGGGGATGAGAAGGAAGAGAATGTTGGACCTGATTTGACGAGGGAGCATGCTCCACCCCCCGTTAGACCAAGAGTGTATGAGTCCTAAGTGTCATTTCATTCAAGGGAGATTCTCTACCTTGATCATTTTCCAAGTATGCCAGATGTGGATGTCCTCACAAGGGATATTGGCAAAATTTGGACAGCAATGTGGGATGAGTCTAGACTAACGGTGCTGTCAAAGGGCATGCTTTTTCCTGATAAAACGAGCCTAAGAAGAGCGGTGAAAATGTACAACGTAAAAGATTGTCGTGAGATGACGGTATGGGAGTCAACTCCAAATGTATACAAGGTTGTTTTCCATAGATGGTTTACGTGTTTTCATTGGATGCTGCATGCGAGCAAGAAGAAAATAAATATGTGGAAAGTGGGTAAATACATTGGCACCCACATTTGTGAAAATGGACAGATTCAGTGGGAATCACTTCAAGTTGGATGTTGACTTGATTTCTCTTGTCTTGATTCCACACATTGAAGCGTCCGTAAGGTACAAGATCAAAGAGTGTATTACATCCGTCCACCAGGAATATGGTTGTACCTTTACCAAAAGAAAGGTGTTTCTCGGGCACAAACATGCGTTTGAAATTATTTATGGTAGCTTGGATAAGTCATTTGTATCTCTACCCAGGTACATGGCCTCATTGCAACACTTTAACCCCTAGACTGTTGTTGAATGGAAACTTGAGTGGAGTCCTGGGATACCAGAATATATATATTCAAATACGTGCTCTGGGCATTTAAACCAGCAATTGATGATTTTCTGCATTGTTGGCCTGTAATATCCATAGATGACACTCATGTCTATGAAAAGTATGATATTAAGCTGTTGATCGCCGTTGTCGTAGATGCTAATGGAAGTATATTTACTTTAGATTTTTCTATTGTGATAATGAAATCCAAGAGACGTGGACACTATTTTTGAACCACTTGAAAGAACACGTTGTCAAACAACATTGAATTATTTGTCTAATATCGGATCGACATGGTGGTATTATAACTTTTGTTGAGAATTTGCGTGCATAGAAAGAACCGTATGCCTACCACCGTTACTGTCTGAGGCACCTGAAGGCCAATTTCTAGGAGGCACATCCCAATAAGGATTTGCATGATTTAATATGGATGGCTGCAACAGATCACCAAGAGCATAAATTCAGGAGGCACATGAAATCCATCAGGAAGGAAGACAAGGGATTCTAT
Source organism: Nicotiana knightiana (assembly GCA_005239525.1). NCBI lineage: Eukaryota > Viridiplantae > Streptophyta > Magnoliopsida > Solanales > Solanaceae > Nicotiana > Nicotiana knightiana. The sequence goes on from ML385137.1 coordinate 97,532, forward strand.
TGTTTGTTGATGTGACATAAGACTGAAAAGTGGACTTTGCATGCGGATGGTAGCAAAAGATGGGGAATTCTGAATACAAATGTGTCAAAGTCTTTCAACGGGTTATTGAAGTCTGCACGAGGATTGCATGTCACTGCCATGGTGCGGATATCATTCAAGCTGATGGTGGAGAGGTTTGTTGAAAGGGCTACAGCTGTAACATCATTGATGTAAAGGGGTGTTGAATTTATGCCACTACCAATGAAAATATTTGATAAATACAGGCGGCGAGCACATTGGTATTTATTTTTACTGTATTTCCACCAGTGAAATATTTTTGAAGTTTGCACCGCTATCCATCAAAATCGGGGGAATAATATACACACCATAGATGAATCCATAAGGTTACGCTCTTGTGGGAAATGGTCTATCTACCACATGCCATGCTCACATGCCATCAAGTGCTTTCAACATACAAGTTTAGGACCAACCAACTACATTGATAAAGAATATAGTGTTGTTGCATACTTAAACACCTACAGTGGGCAGTTGCAGCTAGTGGGTGCTGAGCAATATTGGCCACCAGAACCTTTTAAAATGGTGTGTAACAAGGATTTTGCGTCGGCGACAGCTGCAAAAAAGAACACATATACAGAGCCAAATGGATGTTGGTGATACCGTTTATGCGCCTAATGTGGCATATGCTCGCAAATAGGACACGACTGTCGTAAATGTCCTTCAACTGGTTTGGGTGGCGGTGAAGTTCATCTAATGTGCCCAATTATCAAGGATACACGTAGTATTTTGTTTCCGTAATGTGGTTGTAATAAGTGTATGTACTTGTTTATCTTGCAGAATGTATGAAGTAAGATTATGTTTCCATTGATGTTAAATCTTATTGATATTTAACATAATCATATAGATAAACAATAAAAAATACTTCAGTGGAGTAAATTAATGAATTTCTCCCTCCCGTTCATGTTATAAAAAATAGTATTGGATTAAAAACCAAACTTATTACGCTGACTTTCAAATTTCAATATTGCAAGCATTATATCGAAGGCTAAAATTATTAGAAACTTACATTGTTGGAGGAGGAAAATGTTAGATAATTATGTGAATAGATAAATAAATTATTCCTATCCCGTATGTAATAGGATAGTGCGGTTAAATATTACGTTATGCGTGTTGTCTTATCGACCTGAAAAGCTGTCCGCCTGCAAAAGCTATCTCCTGGAAAAGTTGTATTTTATCCGAAAGAATCTTTAACATGCGAAGCATAGCGCGGTTAAATACTACGTTATGTGTGTTGTCTTGTTGACCTGAAAAGCTGCCCTCCTGCAAAAGCTATCTCCCGGAAAAGTTGTATTGTACCCGAAAGGATCTTTAACACGCGAAGCATAGCGCGGTTAAATATTACGTTATGTGTGTTGTCTTATCGACCTGAAAAGCTGCCCGCATGCAAAAGCTATCTTCTAAAATTTTTTTATTATACCCGAAAGAATCTTTAACACGTGAAACATAGCGCAGTTAAATACTACATTATGTGTGTTATCTTGCATATAAATAACTAGTGCATTTTAGTTATTATCTGCACGTAACCAAAACAAATAGCAAAACTTTCCATAAATTTTTCATTTTTCTTGCATTAACAAATGTCTGGACGCAATGACCAACCAAGGTGCTATTATGGCAAACACTATATGATGAAGTCATGTTGGTCGGATGGTCATGTTGGGCGCAGATACTGGATGTGTGTAAACAGGTTGGAGGCAATGACGGAAATTATTGCAATTTTGAGAAATGGCACATAAGCAGAAATGCTACAAAAAATCTTTGTAGTATATTTGGAATATGAACTGTGAATACCAAAGTCGTGATTCTGAATTGAAACGAGAAATTACGGCATTGCAGAAACTAAAAGAGGTGGAAGAAGAAACAAATAGGCTGGAAGAGAAATTTAAGTGGATGCAGCAGAGAATAATAATAATAGACGGTAGTGACTAAAAAATGACATGTATGTGTTGAGTGTAGTATTTTATATTTATACTTTCCGTGTCATGTGTTTTCATTAGTTGTACTGAATTCTAATTATGTTAAGTTGCTATGTTTGTGTTAGTGTTTTAGTATTAAACTAACAAAGAATCGGAGAAATGAAAACATAATGTGCATATAATGTAAACAATAAAAATTGTTGCTATTATTTACTGAATGTCATATTTACATAAAATACAAAGAAAAAAAAATCAATGTGTCCCACAGCCTGTGTGCTTCAATGCAGCCCGCTGGTCTGAGGTGCATCCCATCCCGCCCGGCTACTTATCAGGATTATCCGCATCTCGTCGCCTCTTTATCACAGGATGCGCTGTAGCATGATCGTCAGTAGGGCTGGCAGGCTCGGTAGAAGGGGTCGTCGGTCCAACAGTAACCTACAGAATAATAAGTTATTTTAGTATATGAAAATATTTATTATTAATGTACGTGTTAAGTCACAAAATTTAAATTTTCTTACCATGGTCTCATCGGGCTCCTGAATATAATCATCTATCGCAGCCAGGTCAGCATCACACAAAGTGGCCTCCATGACGGGCAAGGATGAAGCCTTAATAAGAAAACAAAAAGATATGTATGGCTAATCAGTGAGATAAAAACAAATTTAAATTTTATAGTAATACAACATACATGCACCTGTGAAAGATCCCCAGCATCCTTCGATGATGAGCCATAACTCAGCCGGCGCCCACTATCAACATCTCGGGTCGGTCGATCATCAGCAACGGTCGATGGGCCTGGAAAGTACTGATCCCAATCTTCTCGTGTAATGCTCGTGCCCGTGATCAACAATGTATCTGACGGGATCACCTGCAAAGTCCCTGGAGTGAGCTGAAGTTAAAGGTTGTATGACGGCATGTTGTTGTGATGGTAGTCTGGCTCATGGAGGTCACCCGGCTGATCAGCTCCAACATCCTCAACAGGTGCCTCAATGCCCCCTTGTTGGGGACTACCTCCTCACCAGCCCCCACGACCTCGTGGGACAGCCCTACCTCGTGGGGCACCCCTACCACTCGACCACGCTCCGGCCCTGCTGGTGCCTCATGATGATACTGCTCTGAATCCATATAAGCAGGGTTGTGTCCTAAGCGCTAATCATCTTTATATCGCCGCAGTGTCAGGGCAGCCAACTCTGTAACCTTCCGGCCATACTCGTGCAAAGTGGTCGCTCCCTCGCCGGCATGCTACTGCATCTGCAGGCCCAACTGGTTGAACAAATGTAGGCCAATAGTCTGCACAACATGTAAAAGATGAAGTACGGAATGCTAGGTTAAAGTTATAAGTAAGTATACCAAATAACATATCAGTGCCTCCCGATGTATGGAACTTACCAACCGCCAGCGCGATAAATGGGATTCCTGATGAAAAGTCGGGTAACGTTGCGGTATTAGCCTATTTAATCATGCTCAGTATCCGTCCGGCGCAGTGGAGGGGGCAGAATCAGGTCAAGTCGTCGGTCCCAAGTATCGATATGCGCCTCTAGCCATGCCATATATGCCTGGTCCACCATCGAACAATCATCCCGCTGAAAAATATGTGGTATGCCAGGCGGGCGGTGGCGGTACAAGCTGTGGACGGACAAACTGGCGAAGTACCCGCTCGGTGGCATGATTCTCCACAATATCAAGTCACATCAACGGGACTGAAGAGCTCCAAATAAGTCGGCCGACCGAGCAATAATTGGGCAAGCCACCTACCAGCCGTCGATGTACGGCCCCCAAATGAACTATTAAGTAACAATAGAAAATGTGAGTATACGCAAAACATATGAAGCCATGCCAAGTAAACTTAGGTATATATTTACCTGTGCGCCCTCCAGCAAAACCAACAAATCCCTGCACAAGGGGAGATTATGTTGAGCCTCGTACTCTTGTCCATATCCTTGCCGGAGAGCCCACCTCCGAGCTAGAGGGAGAAATGGAGGTGTTGCACCCGGAGCTAATGGTGGTAGAGGTGGATGCAACTGCAGGAACCGCTCCCATGCCCAAACCTAACATACAAAGTGGACATAAAACTTAAGATATATTTTTACTAGGTATGCTATAATGAATAGAGTGTTCGAATATGTTTTCACCTATAGCAGCGACAAAAATCTAGCAACATCATGCTGGGTGCCCATGCTTGCCCGGCACATATGCATGTACAACTAGCCGAGAATAGCAGCACCCCAGCTGTACTGGGTTAAATCATCTAGCCGCTCAAGATGATGAAGAAATCTCAAGTTGACTAGGTTCCCCGAAGTGTTGGGGAACAAAACCCCTCCAAACATAAGGAGTAGCAACAACCTCGTGTACCGGTGAATATGAAGCTCCGATGTATCATTTGTCATGTCAGTGTGAAATGCCTCCAAATGGTCTCGAATAGTTCTCAACTACAGACGACTGGCCCTAGACAGAGAAGTCTCCTCTTGTGGCCAAAAATCGGTGAGCCGCATCAGCCTGTCCATGTACTGCCCACCTATCATCTTTGTCATGGCATGTGGCAGAGCAACAGGGTGTCCATCAACGGGGAAACCCATACATCACCTCCACGTCTTGCAATGTGATGGTTCCCTCGTCAATGGGCAAGTGGAATGTGTGTGTCTCCAGTCGCCACCGCTCTATTAGGGTCGTGATCAAAGACCAATCGAGCTGCAGCCGGCCGATCTCCACAATCCTATAGTAGCATGTATCTTGGAGGCGTCTGCCTACACGGGGATGGAGAACGCGGCCCTTGAGAAAGCCCCACATGTCGTCCACTCTCCTGGCGCGGAAAGTCTGGGCCAGTAACTATCCCTCCCATATGTGGGAGGACCTATGATCGCGCTGTAACGACAGTAGCTCCATGTTGGCAGGTCCCGGATGCATAGGCAGAACCTCCATGTCGTCTACTGTAAATTAAACAAGATTAATCACATTATTTTACCTTAATATGTTAGTTCCTTATTCTACATGTTAGTTTTATTATTTTATATGTTTGTTTGTAAGTTAAATAATTAATTTTTGTAATTATACAAGATTTAATTATTAAGTATTCACATATGGGTTCCAGACTCGATATTTGAGGCCCCGTAGCACCAAGATATCCCGAATTCTTGTATGTGTTAGTTTTATTAATTTATATGTTAGTTAATTATTTTACATGTTAGTTTTATTATTTTATATATTTATTTGTTACTCACTTATTTTTGAATATAATAAAACTAAATAGATAATTTTTATAATTATACAAGATTTATTTATTAAGTATTCACATATGGGTTCCATGCTCGATATTTGAGGCCCAATAGCACCAAGATATCCCGAATTCTTGTATGTGTTAGTTTTATTATTTTACATGTTAGTTTTATTATTTTATATGTTTGTTTGTTACTCATTTATTTTTTACTATAATAAAATTAAATAATTAATTTTTATAATTACACAAGATTTAATTATTAAGTATTCACATATGGGTTCCAGACTCGATGGCCCAGTAGCACCAAGATATCCGGGAAATATTATTATTTTCTCATGTTATTTTCTTACGATCGTTGACTAGAATAGAGTTTGTGTTTGAATTATCAGCTATTTTGACGTATTTTTGGGTATCATAGATACTTAAATTATTCATGCAATAACTACAGGGATACTACGCTAAAATAAACTATTTTTTACTACGCTAAAAGAGCACTATATTAAAACTACAAGCACTACATTAGGCCACAATATACCACTAGAGGGAAATAAAGTAACAATTTATCTATTTTACTAGTCTTTAAGCAAATAAATAATCTAAAACCAGATAAAAACAACAACAAAAATTAATCACAAAACATTCACAAAAATACATATACCATAGTAAAAAGTAACTTATTAACATTTTTTTAACAACTAATAATAATTTCTCTATTTTTACATATTTTTTTAGCACACTAATATCATAGTCCGGATAAAAATAACATAATAGTTAAATTATACGAGTTTCAACAAAAACTAAATCGGAATACCTCGATTTAAGGTTTTTGGAAAGTTGAAGATTTGAAGCCGAAACGAGCAACCCACAACGAGAGAAGGCTTTAGCTAGGATGTGGGACCAAGAATATTTACTTTTTGTGGGACGAGTGGGGTCCACTCGAGCTTTTTTTTTCATTAATAGGGAGGGGGAACCGATGGTTTTCTAATTAAAAATGGTGAATGGATTGTTTGAGTTAGTTGACTTCCGAAGGATATTACAAATGTGCTAATAGATCTCCTTGTGAAACACCCATATGGTTCACTCTAGAACAGTACAGCTAGATATGAATACTAGAATGTTTAGAATTTTGTTTTTACAAAGATAGGCACTAGAAGCCTGGAAGGGATAAATATTACATTAGTGTGGCTCATGTCCCTAGTAGAGAAAGAATGTTAGGTGACCCGAAGAGCCAGTGGATGGAGAAAGGTTATCTAAAAGCAAAAGAATGTCTTGTTAAGGTTTTCAGAATCAAGTGATTGACAGAAATGTTAGCGCGAAATAAGAAGAGAGTTAATGAAGCATTATGAGTAAGATGTGATACATGGATGAAAATGCTAGATCAAAAAAATGGCAGTATTACAGAGTCTATAATCAAGTGAAGGAAAAGACGAGAGGTGACACACCTTGAGAAAATGAAAGAATATAAGCCATGAAGTCACATCCTCAATTCGAGAAATAAGCTCGTGACTCCAACGCGACTACCATAAGGAAAAGTTAGACTCTATAGTAATAGAAATCAGTATGGCCTGGTGAACAAGATAAACTAAACATGAATTAGGGACAAGGTGATTTGATGATAGTCAGTATCGTGAAAATTTTAGATTTCGTTCCAACGATAATAGAATGGACAACAGAAGATGATTCATGGGAAATTCAGAGAATGGTCATTCAAGAATACGCATCCCTAAAGAAAGAAATGTGAGCAAAGTTNCCGTTTATTAAGGCGCTATACATATAGCTCCTTAATAAACAATGCTATACCTGGCAGTCTTATCAAATTCAAATATTTTCTAAAGGGCGCTATACCTTAATGTGAAAAACGACCGTTAAGTTATAGCGCCACATTTTGGTTCCGGACTCACTACAATATACTCCTAGTAATTCAAGTCTACTTACCTGGAGATTGGGAGAAGGAAGATTGGGGAGCACGTGATAGGCAGCCGTCACCATCAATTACAGCTCACAATCCCAGTTGTAACCTGCATTGCCTTACTGTTTTTTTGAGCTCTCTTCTCTTTACTGTATAATAAGAAATAAATGTGACCACTTTTTCATTAACCCTACAACTCTATTTTGTAATAAAAAAAATTACTCATGATGAGCGTACATGATAATGTACGTGCGTATTTTGGAAATTTTTTTAACTGCATGTACATAAATAGCATAGACCTACTGTTCATTAAAATTATTTGTAATTCAAAATATTTGTAAATATAGTTGATATTCGACTTAAACTATGTATATTTATATGCATATTGCCTTGCATTTCACTCATATTTCGTATATTTAGGATGTGTAATGTAATGATTTGTGCTAATTAGTGGTATTTTTTATGCGTAGGAATCATCCGGAGACAATTTGGGACGAAGCTGCGTGAATTGAAGCGAAAAGGGGAAGAAAGGGGGAAAAGTCACAAAGTAGCGCTACAAGCAACGTGTGGCGTTGCCTGTGGCGCACAAGTCAAAAGCTCCAAAATTCCAGCGCAAGGGCTAGCGCCCCACGTTACCCTGGGAGCTGGTGACGTGAACTTGTCCTAGTTCGGCCGGGACTCGGTTATTTTGATCTCAAAGACGCTCCCAACTCGTATAAAAGCAAACCTAAACATTTTTTTGGCAAGGGGCACGACACTTTGGGAGAAAAATACAAGTACGAAACATACAGAAGCACATAATTCATCAATTCTTCCATTCTTCTTCTAGTATTCATAGCTTTTATATTTGAAAATGATATTTTGATGGTTGTTATGAACATGAGTGGATAAAAACCTTATTATTCTGGGGTTATGGGTCGTTCTTGACTATTGTAAATTGATGGTTGATTGTTTTGCTTGATTTTATTTTATTTATTTATTTATTTATTTATTCAATTTGCACTTAATTATTCTATTGCGTAGCTAACAATAGAACACTATCTACGAATTTATAGTTTGTCACGACCCTAAAATGCCCAGTCGTGATGGCGCCTATCGTGAAATCAGGCAAGCCACACACTTCATTTAATTTAAAGTTTCTTTCAGAAAGATCACTATATTTGCAGCAAAAGTCTCATTTATAAAACATTTAAACGTTGAAAATCATTAAGACACAAATAAAATAAATTCTAGCATTTGTGTCACCGAGTCATGAGCTATTACTACTACAAACGTCGAAATAAGAAAGTGGACAACATTGTCTGAAATAATAAAGTACGGCGGGAAGATAAAGAAGGAGAAAACGAGGCGGCGATCGCCAGCTGCTACCTCGAAGACTCAAAATGAAACTCTATTAGATGATCAGCAACCGCTACCTGGCCCCAATGTACCTGAATCTGCACACAAGGTGCAGGGGGTAACGTGAGTACACCAACTCAGTAAGTAACAAGCCCAAACTGTGGGTTGAGAGGTAGTGACGGACCAAACCTCTGCGTTCACAACAGAATCCTTTAAGCAACAATGTAGACATGCTTGCAGTATAATAAAGGCAATTCGAGTAATATGATAAATGCAACTTCGACAATTCAGGATATTTATAACACAATTTCTAGTACATGCCAATGCGTCAACTGTATAAAATGCACAATATGCTCCCACTCTCAGATCGCATGGCCCAGGGAAGATCCATTCCAAAATATATACACACATCGGACATCAATCGCTCAGTACCGGGAAAACAAAACAGGCCAATGCAGCCTTATGGAGAAAATCCATCTCCAAACATAAACACCTCAGACAAGATCCATGTCCAGGGAAGATCCGTCCCGCAAATATCACTACACTCACTGGGGTGTGTTACAGACTCCAGAGGGGCTCCTATAGCCCAAGCGCTATCATAAGCCAGATCCAGGCATAATCAATATAACATGCTGCGGCATGCAACCCGATCCCACAACGGTCACTAAATATCAGGCTCTCGGCCTCACTCTCCAGTCTCGCTCACATGGGCTCATAATGCATGAACTAGCCCGAATCAATGATATAACGTGTAAAACAACAATTACCGAGACTGAGACATGATATGCAATGAGAGGACTGAGTATATAATATCAATGAAACACATGAGACGTCAACAATAAATGTCCACTCGAGTCTCAGCAATATCGGCGTGAAGCCTTAACATAATGTCTTGCATGATTTCTAGCATGGTTTGCATTAAGAGGACCGCTCGGGTCTCAACAGGACCGGCATAAAGCCTTAACATAATATCTAGCATGATTTCCAACATGTTTACTTTAATCACATTGATAGAAGCACAAACGTCAACAAGAAAGAACTACTAAACGGTGCCATGGAACGAACCAGGTCACAAGTCTCACGGTGCACGCCCGCACACCCGTCACTTGACATGTGCATCACCTAATTCTAATCACATAACACGTAGTTAGGGGTTTCGAACCCTCAGAACAAAGTTTGGAAGTGTTACTTACCTCAATCAAGACAAAACTCTACTCTGCAATACCCTTGTCGCTAGACTCGGCCACAAAGCTCCCCGAATCTAACCAAAATCAGTATTATATCATTATTAAATTATGTCAAATTAGCGAAGCCCACATCAAAATTATCAAATTACATCACAAATTCCGAATTTGGTCAAAATCGGCCCCTGGGCCCACGTCTCGGAATTCGATAAAATCACAAAACTGAAATATCTATTCACTCACGATTCTATACATACCAAAAATATCAAAATCGAACCCCAAATGGCCCCTCAAATCCCCAATAGAATTTCTAAAATTTTCATCCAATTTCTCCCAATTTTCACCCCAAATTCCCAAATTAATTGATACAATTCAAGACATAATCATGGAATTAAACCAAATTTGAGTGAAGAACGCTTACCCCAATCACTCTACTGAAAATCCCAACCAAATTCGCCTTCTCCCGTGCTCTCTAATGAATTTTGGTGTTATGAGCTAAAACCCTCATTTTTTAACTTAAACATTCTGCCCAGGTCTTTTCTTCAGTGAAATCGCGTCAATTCCCACGCGATCGTGAAGCACAAATGACACAGCCCCTAATTAACCTTACATGATCGCTAACTATCAAACACAACCGTGATTCAATACAACACAGCCCTAGGCGATCACATACTCATTCACGTGTTCTTATAGCACAACTGCCTCAGCCTTCACTCGCCCCCTAACTTCTACGCGAACACGAACCCCACCACGCGTTCGCGAAGCACAAAGTCCACTCTCTCATGCGATCGTGTACTACCCTACACGATCACATAGAAAAAATCCCTACCGCTCCCAGCTAAGCTTACGCGATCGCGAATTTACCCACGCGATCACATATAAGAACACCAGGGCAGAACACCAGCAAAAATCTGCCAACTTTCAAAACCAAGAATTGGTCTGTTAACCACCCGAAACATACTCTAGGCTCTCGGGACCTCAACCAAATGTGCCAACACATCCCATATCCACATTCAAACTTAGTCAAGCCTTCGAACCACTCAAAACAACACTGAAACACCAAATCTTCCTCGGATTCAAGCCTAAGAACTTAGAAACTTCTAAATTCCACAAACAATGTCGAAACCTATCAAATCACCTCCGAATGACCTAAAATTTTGCACACACATCCCAAATGAATATACGGACATGTTCCAACTTCCAGAATTCCATTCTGACCCCGATAGATAATTTTCCACCGCCGACCGGAAATCGCCAAAAATCCAGTTTTGCCAATTCAAGCCTAATTCTACTCCGGACCTCCGAACAACATTCCGAACACACTCCTAAGTTCCAAATAACCTAATGAAGTTATCTGACCCTTCAAAACCACATTCCGAGATCATTTACTTATAAGTGAACTTCCGGTTGATTTTTCTAACTATTCACCCAACTTAAGAGACTAAGTGTCTCATTTCTCATCACAACCGCTTCGAACCCGGGCCAACCAACCTATCAGAACATGATAGAGCTGAACAATAAATAACAAGACAGAAATAGGGGAAACGGGGCTAAACTCTCGGAACGACTGTCCGGTTCGTTACATTCTCCCCCTCTTAAACAAACTTTCTTCCTCGAACGTGCCAAGAGTTTGTTCCAAAATCCATAAAACCGCCGAATAACCTTACCCAACACATACCCGAGGGTGACCCCACATCACCCTACACCCCATAGATCTGATAACACAACACATTCAAATTTCTCGTCGACCAACCTAACCCCTAAGCCTTAGAATCCAAATTCCCACGTCCGAACTTATCTACAAGATCAGAATCAAGCATCCACACACCGTGTAAGTCTGTACAAGTTGTATCCAACCAGGGTCATAACTCAAGACGAAACCACATGATATCTCACCTATCTCGAACACTCATAATGATAAGTTCAAATCACAGAAGATGCCCAAGCCACCCAATGCCGGTAATAACATGTTATCACACAGAGACCCGTTCTAACACCTTCCAATACTGCCAATGAAGAAGAAACATGTAGAACTCCATAACCATTCATCAGATCATCAAGCAATAGAACTCCCCCTCTTCGACGAGAGATATAGTAAAATTTCTAAGCCGATTAGCATCAATATCCTTCTGCATATACCGCAACCAGATCTGATAGCACCCATTCTAGGTCCGACGACCTCATCTCATCTACCACAACTGCTCTAGCGACATGACGTATCAATATAGCTTAAAGCCACAATCCGTGCAGTCCATGCTCAAATAGGCAACATCCCGAATGGACTAAAACATGGTTAATGACATGAAAAAGGAAATTGCCCCGCAAGATCAACGGATATCACCCCCCGCCAAATGCAAGCCAGGAACTCCCCACACACTGCATACCCAAAGAACATGAATTTGACACACAAGGGTCATATTAACATACTCCGCTGCGATACGTGAACCCCATCTGAATGCTGGTCCCTATCATATCCCTCGCTCTGTCTCTGCTCAAAATCAAAAACCATGCGAAACCGATACCAAGTACTCAAAGTGCATTACCATAACCACGGAAAATCGGACGCTACCATGCCACATGAATCTGAAAGAACACAACCAATACGTCCAAATCCTATGATACCCATCTACTTTACCTTACTCAAACTCCGCTATAAGACCACAACGGAACCGCACCATGCGTGCCTAAAAACCAACGAATTTCCACTCCCTCAAGAAGGGTCGGGTAACTCCTAGATCATCCTAGAGCACAGATAAGCCCAATAACCACTAACTGACACCTCTCACAATAGCACTACGGAGCCAATCAATCTGACTCGGTGCAAAACACCTCTCCCTACTAGGCCTACTAATGAACCCCAAATCAATCCGGTCATACATAATCGACAAATGACCCTCTGAAGGTTTAAAATGATTGAATCTCAACAACACACACTATCATCCAACTAACCTTAGCTACCTCTCTACAGCCCTCCACTATGAAATCGTCTACTCATCCGAGTTTCCAGTTCCCAAACCTTCAACCATACAAATCATATATCTGATCTCAACTCCGTCGCCTGAATGCCTAATACTCCTCCAATACGCGATCACACCAGAATGAATACCCCTACAACCCGTATATGTTACAAGGCCAAATTGGATACTTGTGGCCGACCAACAAGGAGAGTGCCGCCACACCAATGAAGTATCCATAAATGAAGACACATTGCATCTTCTGAAACTTATACCTTCATCGATCCATACCTAAAAGTAACATTATCTATCTGATCATCTGAGATCGTTCGTGCTACCTAAGAATTCAAAATTCCCCTTTTAAACCACATCGAAGTTGACCATACTGAGCAATAACAAATCCACCCGGGTCTCTAGACCCCCAATAGACACCACACATGACCGGAACGCACGCGGTCCATAATAACAATATCGCCTCCAGGGCGAACACATGAACAAACGTAACTAAAGACTCACAGGGCATACCCGGAGAATGGGCAAAAAAAATGATGAACATATGAATACGAAGAACCAGAATCAAATAAAACTGAAGCATCTCATGACAGACTAAAACAATACCTGGGATCACGGCATCTGAAGCCATAGTATCTTCTCTGGCTGAATGTGCATAAAATCGGGCTTGATCGCCACCGGATCGACCTCCCCCTTTAGGGCGACCCCTAGATGCCTGACCCCCACCCCTAACTTCTTGAGCGGGTGGTGCAGTAACTGGGACTGAAGCCGCGGGCTGGCTCCTCTACTGATAAGTACCTCCCGTAAGACGGGGATAAGACCTCTTGATATGACCCGCATCTCCACACTCGAAGCAACCCCTATCGGAGAATGGAACTGGGGACTGAAGGGAACCTCTAGCACCAGGATAACCACTAGAAGAACCAGGCATAGATGAACCCTGAACCAATGGTGCACAAGATGAACTCTGAGCTGGTAGAGCACTGAATGATAGGTGCCCCTGATGTGAACTGTGAGGATCATGACCAGATGATCCACCACGATAACTTGAGCGACCTGGCTAAGTCTGCCTGAATAGATGGCATGTGCCGTGCTGAAAATTTCCTCCTGAAGGAACACCACCAAAATTACCAGATCCTCGAGGCCTCTTTGCCTCTCTCTCTCATCCCACTCCTGGCGACGAACTGACTCAATCTCTCGGGCAATATCAACAACCTGCTCAAAAGTAGCACCCGATACTCTCTCTCTAGTCATAAGAATGTGAAGCAGATATGTGAGGCCATCCACGAACCTCTTGATCCTATCTCTATCTGTAGGGACCAACCAAATCGCATGACGGGCAAGCTCTGAAAACCTTATCTCATACTGCGTCACAGTCATATCACCCTGACATAACTACTCAAACTGCATGCGCAGCTCCTCTCTGCAAGGTTGTGGTACATACTTCTCTAGCAAGAGAGTGGAAAACTGCTGCCAGGTAAGGAGCGCTGCACCAACAGGCGTATGCCTCTCATAAGCCTCCCATCAAGTAAAGGTAGCTCCCGAAAACTGGAAAGTAGTAAATGAGATCCCACTGGTCTCCAAGATTCCTATTGTACAAAGAATCTCTAACACTTGTCTAAGAAGCCCTGGGCATCCTCACCCTCAGCACCACTGAAAGTCGAAGGCTGAAGTCTACCAAACCTCTCCAACCTGTGCTGCTCGTCATCTGGCATGACAAGAATCACGAAATCCTGAACAGGTGCAACCGGCTGGGATGGATCTGCCCCCGGTGTCTGAAGTCCCTGCATAACCTGCTCAGGTGTACGGGAGGCTGGAGTCTGAGTGCCTCCCTCGGCCTGAGAAGTAGCGGCAGAAGTAGAAACTGCGACTGCCTGTGCTAGACTGGTGCGCACAGTTAGAATATGGGCCAAGGTCTCCTGGAGACCCGGAATAACAATAGGCACGGCCGGTGCCTGGGCCGGTCCCACTGGTACATCAGCGATTGGGACCTGATCTGGAATAACTGGAGTGTCCACAGGTACTGCCCCTGACTGCTGCGCAGGCTGTACCCCTCCCTCTACCACGGCCTCGACCGCGGCCTCGGACTCTCACAGGCCCAACTGGTGTTTGGTCACCCTGATTGGTAGCGCGTGTCCTCACCATCTGTGAAAGAATGAAACAACAGAAGTTTAGTTTCTTGAATCAATAGATTCGCACGACAAGATTCGAGAATGTGAGAATTTTTCCTAAGGGTTCTGCAACCTCTCGAAGATAAGTACAGACGTCTCTTTACCAATCCACAAGACTCTACTAAACCTGCTCATGACTGGTGAGACTTATATAACCTATAACTCTGATACCAACTTGTCATGACTCCAAAATGCCAAGTCGTGATGGCGCCTATCATGAAATCAGGCAAGCCACACACTTTATTTAATTTAAAGTTTCTTTTATAAAGATCACTATATTTGCAGCAAAATTCTCATTTTTAAAACATTTAAAAGTTGAAAATCATTAAGACACAAATAAAATAAATCTTAGCACTGGTGTCACCGAGTCATGAGCTATTACTACTAATAATGTCGAAATACAAAAGTGGACAATATTGTCTGAAATAATAAAGTACGACAGGAAGATAAAGAAGGAGAAAACGAGGCGGCGATCGCCAGCTGCTACCTCGAAGACTCCAGATGAAACTCTATTAGCATATCAACAACCGTTACCGAGCCCCGATGTACCTAAATCTGCACACAAGGTGCAGGAGGTAATGTGAGTACACCAACTCAGTAAGAGACAAGCTCAAACTGTGGGCTGAGAGGTAGTGATGGACCAAACCTCCGTGTTCACAACAAAATCCTTTAAGCAACAATTTAGACATGCTTTCATAATAAAGGTAATTCAAGTAATATGATAAATGCAACTTTGACAGTTCAGGATATTTATAACACAATTTTTAGTACATGCCAATGCGTCAACTCTATAAAATGCACAATGTGCTCCCACTCTAAAATACGCGTCCACTCAGTATTGTGTATGGCTTGCATGGCCCAGGGAAGATTCATCCCAGAATATATATACACATAAGACATCAATCGCTCAGTATCGGGAAAAAACATAGGCCAATGCAGCCTCATGGAGAAAATCCATCTCTGAACATAAACACTTCGGACAAGATCTATGTCCAGGGAAGATCCATCCCTCAAATATCACTGCACTCACTGGGGGTGTGTTACAGACTCCGGAGAGGATTCTACAGCCCAAGTACTATCATAAGCAAGATCTAGGCATAATCAATATAACATGCTACGAGGTGCAGCCCGATCCCACAACTGTCACTCAATATCAGGTTGCCGGCCTCACTCAGTCATCACTCTCCAGTCTCGCTCACATGGGCTCACAATGCATGAACTAACCCGAATCAATGATATAACGTGTAAAACAACAGTTACCGAGACTAAGACATGATATGCAATGAGAGGAATGATTATATAATATCAATGAAACACATGAGATGTCAACAATAAATGTCCACTCGGGTCTCAGCAATATCGGCGTGAAGCCTTAACATAATGTCTTGCATGATTTCTAGCATGGTTTGCATTAATACGACCGCTCGGGTCTCAACAGGACTGGCATAAAGCCTTAACATAATATCTAGCATGATTTCCAACATGTTTACTTTAATCACATTGATAGAAGCACAAACGTCAACAAGAAAGAACTACTAAACGGTGCCATGGAACGAACCAGGTCACAAGTCTCACGGTGCACGCCCGCACACCCGTTACTTGGCATGTGCATCACCTAATTCTAATCACATAACACGTAGTTAGGGGTTTCGAACCCTCATAACAAAGTTTGGAAGTGTTACTTACCTCAATCAAGACAAAACTCTACTCTGCAATACCCTTGTCGCTCGACTCAGCCACAAAGCTCTCCGAATCTAACCAAAATCAGTATTATATCATTAATATATTCCGAATGAGCGAAGCCCACATCAAAATTATCAAATTACATCACAAAACTCGAATTTGGTCAAACCGGCTCCCGGGTCTGTCACACCTCCTTTTTTCACCCCCGTGATAATGAAGGGGTAATAAGGGAGTTTTTTCACTTCAAGTGACATTTATTCGAATTTGGGATTTATTTTAGTTTTCAGAGTCGCCACCCGAATTATTTGACGATGTTCCGGGACACCCTTTATTTACTTAAAATCTCAAACCGAGGAATTTTGACTCTGTTTTAAATTGTCTGCGAACCAGAAATTCGAGTAAGGAATTTTGTTAACCCGGGAGAAGGTGTTAGGCATTCTCTAATTCCGTGGTTCTAGCACTGTCGTTTAACTATTACTATTTGGCCTAAGTCATCTGTTTATTTACGTGTTTTCGCCTATCGTGCATTTAGCCTTCTTAAAATTTTAACCGCTTTTAATATTTATGGATTTATCTTGAAACAAGTCACGATGACGTGCACTCTTTTGTTTTTTGACACATTATAACTGTGCTACATGAAATGCCCCCGCAATTACACCATGTGATTTTTATTATTGTTTTGAATTAGGAGTCTGGGACATGATTCACCGCACCCGAGTGTAGATTATATAGTCATGACTATGGTCATGACGATTAAAAATGCCTATTTGAGGCGATATTCAATTATTCTCTAAGTTTTTGGAATCTTTATCTAAAAGTGGTATTTTAGCTTACGGGATATGTATATAAAGCACTTTTGATATTCATGGACTTATCTTGGAACAAGTCATGATGGTGTGCCCTTGTTTTTTTGGACACATCGCAATAGCGTCACATGAAATGCACCCGCGATTTCAACATGTGATTTTATTATTGTTTGGAAGTGAGTGTCGGGGACAAGAGTTTCCACACCCGAGTGTAGGTTATGGTTATTTGAAGTAATATTTGATTGTCTAATAAATTTCAAACTAACAGAAGTATTCTTCAACCTATAGTATATGTAGAAGATTTTCTAAGGTTAATTTCACTAGTCTAAAGGACGATCATTTGGTCTATGGCCACATTTTAACCCAATTTAATCGTTTAACCCTTTGGCCAATCGTAATTGTGGCGAGTTATAAAATAGATAAAGCTATATAATTCTATAAAGGAAACATGCCAACACATGAAGTTTTACAGAAGTCCAACAAATTACTAATTTAAAGGTTACACATTTAAAGAGTCAAGTGCACACTTTTAGCTATAGTAGAATAATTAATTAACGATTTTCATCAACTTCAGGTGGCCTAGATATATGCCTTCACATGTATTGAGTCTTGTTCGATAGCGTTTATACATTTATTGTTGTGAATTCAGAAATTTTGAAAGATATGAGATGAATCGAAAGAGTTTTGGATCACATATTCCTGTTTTGTATATTTTTCGAAAGTCATAGAATCTGGAACGATTATTTTTCAGAATCTTAGTAAACGCTTACAAGGAGACTGATCTGAATACAAACTCATAATAAATGCCTTTAAATAACAAAAACTATATTTCTATATTTCGAAATTCAGTAGAGGTAAATTTAACAATTTTAAGATAGATCACAGGGGGGTTTTTGAGGAAAAGAGAACTGTATTGGGCCATTTTCAGTAAATTGGATCAGTTTTGAGAGAATTTCATATTAGTAAGAAACAGGGAAATAAAGCTAAATGCTAATTTAGAATGTCCACTCCATATTTACAAACCTTAAAGTCTATAGAGACAATTACATGGCTATTTACTACGAAATACAATTTCCTAAATAAAATAAATAAATTGTCAGTTGCTGCTCCTGTGCAAGCTAGAAGCACTTCGTAACCCCAAACCTGTATTTTCATAAACTTTCTCCCAAAAAAGTGAGTAGAATATTTATGTATTTTTGGAGAGAATCTGACCATTAGGAGGTCAGATCTGCTCCCTTAATGCAACTCAACTAGGAAACTAAACCACATTTTCAAGGTAAACTTCAAAGAGTTCACACGCATCAGGAAAGATTCAATAGCATTTACCAACATTTTTGACACAAGATTTATCTATTTTTATGAGCCAACAAAAGATAAATAGACTAAAACATCAAGAACACCAACTAGCATTCGCAACACCACATCCTCATATTTGCATATAAACAAAAAGGAAACTCAAACACAAAAACAACAGATTTACAAAGCAACATAGAACAGAAGTTCAGATTTGAAATTTCATTTATAATAAGGTGTTACATACCTCAAAAGTGAAAAGGAAATAGCAGGGAAAGATCTGGACCAAATAAAGGTCCAGAAACTGGAAATTTGAAGCTCCGCAACAGCAAACCAACCAGCCACAAACCAAAGTAAGAAACCCAGGAAAAAAAAACCACTTGAATACCCAAAAACTCGAGTAAAAATCAGAAATAAAACCCAGTTCTTCAAATGAAGGAATCACAGCTACAAGAAAGTTCAAGTTCTAAACTACTCTTTGCACTCATTCTGTTGTGTTGTTTCTGTTTTTCAAGGTAATGAAGATGTAATTTCAGACCTTAAATAAAAATCTGTTTTCCAGAGGTGAAATGGTTTCTAGCGTGTGTAACAATTTTTGTAAAATCTGTGCAGAGAACTTACTCAAAAGCTATGTATTTCCAGATCTTTCAGTAGTCAAAAAAGTGTATTTTTTCAGTAATCAAAAAGTGTCTTTAGTGGTAAAAAGTGTGAGTATATATAGGGGTATTTGGGATAGGATATGCTTAGCATATTCCTTATCCAATAAGCTGAAAATAGTACAAATGTAGTTGTCAACCTTATCTTTAGGGACAACTGCCCTATTCTAGAAGATTCCCAGACCTTAAAATTACTCTTTTAACCCAAAAAAATTTGTTTTCCTTATTCTAGAAGGTTCTTGGGTTATTACACCCAAGATTCCTTTAGCTAAAACCCTATACTACCCCTTAAACTCCCTAGAATTACCCTTTAGGTAACTAAGGTTAAGGTTGATCGAGGTTATCTATTAACTCAGGTTAGTTGGTTCAGCATTAAGCTTAGGTGAATTTTGGACTTAGACTTAGCTTAATTTGGGTAATTTAGGCTTATCTACCAATTATAGTTAATCAACTTAATTAGTAATTAATTTCAAGCTTAAATAAACTAATTTTAAACTTGTTTGATCTTAGGCTAATTATTAGTATCCGACCTTTGTTGTTTTTATCAAGGGTTAACTAATTAATTCAGATTAACTAACCACTTCAGATTAATTAGATTAAACTCCTCATATTTACTTTAATTAATTAAAACTAATTAGTTATTCTTAACTAGGATTAGGGCAAAGCTATCACTTGAATTGGACTAACTTTGAGCTATTAGTTAGTGGGCTTATGTGACTATTTACTTTTTTTTAGGACTTTAATAAAAAAATGATCAGAAATTAGGACTTAGCTAATTACAGTGCTTAAATAAGTTATTTTCAAGACATACTTACAAAATATGATCAAACGATCATGAAGTTGACAAAAACTTTTGCACTGATCTTTCAAGAGTTACATAATCATAGAATCCCATTGGAAGGAAGAAGGCAACTCAAATAACATAAACTGACATGCTTCCAAAATGATGACCTTATATCTAACCTTAAGTGTTGATATCAATTTTAGTTTTGTCTTATTAGAAAAATAATGTCACGCCCCAAACTAGGGGAGGCACGACTGACACTCGATACTGTATTCGATCGAGTTAGCCACTAAACATACTAGCTAACTAAACTGGGGGCCCAACNATAACCTCAAATGCATGATACAAATAAATAAGTAGTACGAGGTTTAAAATCAATAGGGCAAGCATGAGGGCCATATAAAATCATCAGACAAGCTTAGGATCAAAAGCAGGTGTACAAAATCATTAAGGTTCTTTGTTAATCGAAGAAGTTCACTAACAATATTGTTCAACTTAGAGACATATCATTAGGTTACAAGGGTGATCGATTAATATTAGTTTAATTTCAGATTAATAAAGGGAACATTTTGGTTCGTACATGAAGCATGATTATCAATATACACCAATACATCACAGACAGAAACAATCAATAGAGAATAACAGTGTAGAGATGATTTTGAGTTTGAACAGTTAAAAGAGAAGAAGGGTCAAATTACATTGACCTCTATTTGAGCAGCAAACCCAACGAATACTCTCTTTTTTAGCGTTTTAGGAACCAAAGACTTAGACGATGACCATTGGATAGAACTCGAAACCGGAAAGAGGGAAACAATTGAAGAATCAATTAGAACCTAGCCCTTTTTTTGTGAATTGAATATGTATGATATTGTATACTTGTATTAGGTTGTGTTAGGTCTGTTAGGTGAGAACATTGAAACTCCTATTTAGACTGGCATTGAATGCCTTAGGGTTTTCAGCCGATTTAAACTAGTGAGTGAAATATGATGACGAGTTGATGATATGAGCGCAATCAGGTGAAATCAGAAAGAACAGAGGGAGAATCGATGAAGGAGTTTTACCTGAGCGTATGAGGACCAGAACCAACCATTGATGAGAAAAATCCATCGGCTAGGATCCAAGGTCCATAGGTCACTGTGTTTGATGTCTTAACATCGAATACTTGTGACGAAATTCTGAGAAATCTTCATGCATGCTCCCATTTGATGAAGCATCAGATGATTCGTGGTTGATTTGTTAACCTTGCATGAATTAGTGCAAGGTATCATGACTGATAGGGTTAAGCAGATGGGAGAAAAGAGAACGAATGAGGAAAGAGGGTGGTAGTGTCAAAAAAAAGTGGGATTAGGGTTTTCGGATTCTCAGATTTGAAATAAGTTGGAATCGGATGGTTTTTGGGGAAACATAAGGACGGGAGGTGGTTAAGGATGAGGAGAGGGTTGTGGGGTGAAAGTTTGGGGTATTTTTGGTGGAGCTCTGCTCCCGTTGGGCGATTTTCGGTCGGCGGAGCAAGGTGGGAGACGACGGGGTTACGGGGGGGTTAGAGAGATAAATGAGAGAGATGGTGTGTGTGGGTGTTAGACTTTAGGTTCAAATGGGGGTAGGGGTAACGTTTGGACACATTTATACTCAAGGCTGGGGGAGTTCCCAGCCGTTTGCTCTATTTTGATTAACGGCTGGGATTCATTCACTTAAATTAAACGGGGTCGTTTGGGTAGTGTAGTGGGCTGGATGGGTTTGGTTCAATTGGGCCTGGTTTTTTGAGTGTTAAGGGAGACGAGTTTTGGGCCTAGGCAAGCTTAGCCCAGGTCCTGTTTTTACTATTCTTATAGTTGATTAATTAATTCCAATTGAGTTTAAACTAAACAAAAATGTAATAATTAACTTTAACTTAATTTTTAATTTATACATTGATTAATCAATTAATTAAGAGTAAAATATTTAATTTGATACTCGTAATCATTTAGAAAACAAATTTCAAAAAATGATTAAATTAAATGATTAATCGCTAAATCTACATTATGTCAAATAGTCATCACTTTTGTTGTTATTTATTCCAATTAATTGTGAATAATAAATTTGTAATCCCTTGATAACAATGATGCACTTAATCATACAATTTAAAATAATTTTAAAAAATGAATTATGAATATGCAAATGCAAAACAATTCACAATTAATCACTAAAATTCAACAAAATTTGTAAAATCAATTTATTATATTGAATTTTGTAGGAGTATATGGTGGGTGAAAAATCACGTGTTCACAGCTCCCCTCTTTTCTCGCAAACACAAAGAGTTTTCGGGCAAAGACAAAGTGAGCAGTCACGAACGACTTTACCCATTCGCATACTCCATGTGAAGAATTTTTGAAAAGTTCGACCGAACCCTGCTTCAAAGGTTGCCTACATATCCTCGGCTATAAAGGAATCAGGTCAGTGTAGTTCTGGAACTTTTGGTAGCTAGGACTACCAGGTAACTGTGATTTCACTGCTGTTGTTGCTTCTTGCTGAGCTCCTTATTACACCAAAATAAAAATGAAAAAGACTAAACTAAACCTATTAACTACGAGTTACAAGATTCCTATCTACGAGTCTTCTGCAGCTTGATCTTGAGTCTTGGCTGCTTCTTTATACAGACTCCGACCTGAATCTTGATGCTTGTTAGTTATAGGTGTTGGTTCAATCTTCTTCAGCTTTTCGAATCAAGAATGGACATGCATAGCTTGTGACTTCAATCTATCTCGAGCAGCCCACTTCTTTTCCGCTTCTGTACTTTGGGGTTCAACTCTTTTCTTTTCTTCTTTTCTTTTATTCTGAATTGAGACGTCTTCTTTTGGTCGTCTCGAATCCATTGTCCTAAATTGTAATCTGCACAAAATCAAAAACAAACGAATGAAGTTTTCTGCCCCAGTTTTCACTAGGAAAATTTCGCGAGTTATTGTAATAACTCTATGCTACTTTATTATTGAAAGCAATGAAAAGCCGAGAATTGTGTACCCAGAGTGAATGCAGACTAGGGGGTGGATACCCTATGCCTAAAAGTAAAATCAACTAGGGAGTGAAGACCCTATGTTGGAAAGAAAACTACGGAGTGGAGACCCTATGTCTAAAAATAAAATCAACTAGGGATGGAAGACGCTATGTTGGAAAAAGACTAGGGAGTAGAGACCCTATGTCCAAAAATAAAATAAACTAGGGATTGAAGACCCTATGTTGGAAAGAAGACTAGGGAGTGGAGACCCTATGTCTAAAAATAAAATCAACTAGGGATTGGAGACCCTATGTCTAAAATAAAATCAACTAGGGATTGGAGGCCTTATGTTGGAAAGAAGACTAGGGAGTGAAGACCCTATGTCTATAAATAAAATCAACTAGGGATTGGAGACCCTATGTTGGAAAAGATCGACAGGTTATGTTGTCGTCAAGAAAGATCGCTGGGTTATGCCGGTGTCTGGGGAGGATCAACAAGTTATGCAATTGTCAAGAAAAGAGATCACCAGGTTATGCTGGTGTCGGTAAAGGTTAACAGGTTATGTTGTTGCCGGGAAAATGAGATCATTGGGTTATGCCAGTGTCTGGAAATGATCAACGGGTTATGTCGTTTTCAGGAAAAGAAGAGATCACCAGGTTATGCTGGTGTCTAGAAAGGTCAACAGGTTATGTTGTTGCCTGAAAAAGAGATCACTGGGTTATGCCAGTGTCTGGAAATGATCAACAAGTTATGTTGTTGTCAGGAAAAAAAGAAAAAAAGATCACCAGGTTATGCTGGTGTCTAGAAAGGTCAACAGGTTATGTTGTTGCCTGGAAAAGAGATCACTGGGTTATGCCAGTGTCTGGAGATGATCAACAGGTTATGTTGTTGCCAAGAAAAGGAAAGATCACCAGGTTATGCTGGTGTCTGGGAAGGTCAACAGGTTATGTTGTTTCTTAGAAGAAGATATCACTAGGTTATACAAGTGTCTGGAAAAGAAAAGATCACCAGGTTATGCTGGTGTCTGGAAAGGTCAACAGGTTATGTTGTTTCTTAGAAGAAGATATCACTAGGTTATACAAGTGTCTGGAAAAGAAAAGATCACCAGGTTATGCTGGTGTCTGGAAAGGTCAACAGGTTATGTTGTTGCTGAAAAAGAGATCATTGGGTTATGCTAGTGTCTGGAAATGATCAACAAGTTATGTTGTTTTCAGGAAAAGAAAAGATCACCAGGTTATGCCGGTGTCTGCTAGGGAGTGGGACCCTATGTTGGCATCAACTAAAGAATGGAATGTCCTTGGTTGGAAAAGGTTTGGCTAAGGATTGGGGACCCTATGCTACTTTAGGTTTGAACCATTTTCAACTTCATTTCTTCTTTTTTTTCTTTTTCTTTTCTTTTCTCTTTTTTTTTAATTATTTTATTTTATTTTTTATTCTCTTTTCATGAACGCGGGAAAGGATTTTTTGGAGGAAACTTCCCTTTTTTGAAGTCAATGCTGCAGAGCTCCTTCTAGCCCTTGCACAATTTCTTTTGGTTGCACCTGCTTGTTGCACGGTTGCTTTCGAGTTGCACCTGTTTCAGATTTTCAAACAAAGAACAATTTGTTAGTTTGAAACATCTCAACCACTTGCTTGCTTGCTAGGGATTGGGTTTCATCTCTAATCCCGGGGACCTTGGCTTTCCATATTTTACCATGGAGATCGGTCACGTGGGACCTAACATTTTATTTTGCCTTTGAAGCCCTTTCACTTGCTTTTTCTTTTGGATTTCCAGAGTATCAGGGGGAAGTTTTGTCCCCTCAAATTCTGCTGTAACGGTTAGTCGTGTGGGACTTAGTCTTTCCAACTTTACTCCACTTTTATTGGCCTTTCATTTTTGACTTTTCCTCCAACTTTAGCCTTAGGGAATTTGGAGTATATACCTTGCCGATATGGTTAGCCACGTGGGACTCAACTTTTCAACTTCATTCGCCTTTATAGGCACTTGAATTTGGTTTTCTCCTTTCAAGGGTTTTGAGTTGAAGCATCGGCCGCTATGGCCAGTCGAGATTGACTCGATTCCTCTGACGAGGCTGGGTGCCTTTTGCATATTAGCCCGTGTCAAATGAGAGCCTTGTAAATCAGTCTTGCCATCCTTTCTTTGCCTTAGTTTTAGATAGAGTTAGACCGAAAGGGATTCAAAGAAAAATAAATGACAGAATGGACAATGAATTTAAACAAGAGGTGTCCCGTTCGGAGAAAGGAAAGAAGGATTTATCTGGAGTGCATGCGGACTTTAATGAACATGACATGCCTTTTGGACTAGTTACCTGATCCGTGTAAACCGTCCGTCTCTCAGAAATTCATCACAACTATCACCTCGAGATTGAGAAACCTTGCCCCGGACTGCGTCCATATCAGTGATCCATTATCCTTTTCGATTAGTGGCGCCCTTTGCGGGTTTTACCCGACTAACCTCTCTCAATTCTCTTCTTACCGTCATCTTGTAGTGCTCTTTGCGAGTTTTCACTAACAAGACTCTCTCATTTTCAATTTCTCTGCTCATCGTCGCCTTACAGTGCCCGTATGGGTTTTCACCGATAAGACTCTCTGATTTTTAATTGCTTGTATCAGCTTCAACCATCTGCATCCTCCAACTTTAGACATCTTTGGCCGATCGATCGGAAGGACTTGAACAGGGTGTAGGGTGGAAAGAATCTGGATTGAGTTACAACTTTGGAAGTTTTTTTTGGTGAAAACATAACATTTTCCCCAACTTAAACTCTTGGGGAAATGTGGAATTTTATTTTGGTGTGACTGAACCCCAGGAAGAGGCTGCCTACGTATCCTTTCAAAATCAAGTCGAACGTAGTTCAGGGAAACAATTTTGTTTTTGTTTTTTTTAATAAGACTTTCAGGTTTGCCAAAGAGGTTAATCAAAGAAAAGTAACCGTCTTAAAAGGGTTTACAAAAGTTGATACTGTTTGGGGTAGCGTGAATGGAAGCGTTCGTCATTTCGATCGGGAGAACCAACATTACGAAAAGGTCAAACATAATACCTTTTGACCGCGCCTGCATTGGGGTGAATTTTCCTTTCGCCTCTTCATTGTGTGGGAGGATATATCTCAGGACGAGTTGCCCTACTTTGAAATTCCTAGGTCGCACTTTCTTGTTATAAGCGCGGCCATTCTTTGTTGGTACAACTGCCCGTGACAAACTGCGGCCATTCTTTTCTCATCAATCAGAGTTAACTGTTCCAGCCGGGTTTTGACGCACTCATCGTCTTCAATTTCAGCTTCAACAATGATCCGAAGGGAGGGAATTTCAACTTCTGCAGGTATCACGGCTTCAGTGCCGTAAACCAATAGATAAGGTGTAGCTCCAACCGATGTGCGAACGGTCGTGCGATATCCCAATAATGCAAAAGGCAATTTCTCGTTCCATTGTCTAGAACTTTGAATCATTTTTCTTAGGATTTTCTTGATGTTTTTATTTGCTGCTTCAACGACGCCATTGGCTTTGGGCCGGTAAGGGGTGGAGTTACGGTGTGTGATTTGAAATTGTTCACATACCTCCCTCATCAAATGGCTATTGAGATTTGCAGCATTATCAGTGATGATGGTCTTCGGAATGCCAAAGCGACAGATAATGTTGGAATGCACAAAATCCACCACTGCTTTCTTAGTGACGGCTTTGAACGTGACTGTCTCGACCCATTTTTTGAAATAGTCGATAGCAACTAAGATAAAATTGTGCCCATTCGAGGCTCTCCGCTCGATCGGCCCAATGAAATCCATTCCCCAGGCAGTGAATGGCCATGGTGCTGATTTGGGGTGTCACGACCCAAAATCCATAAGGTCGTGATGGCGCCGGACATCATTGTCAGGCAAGCC
>ML385138.1:0-61449 GCA_005239525.1 Nicotiana knightiana
AGTGTGTAACAATGAACTTAAAAGAAATTGTTATACTCAGAATTTGTTGTTAGTTTGATGCTAAATGTTTGATTCTTGTTATTTCTTTTTTCTGAGATTATGTCAAGGCTGAATCTTCTTCCTTTTTCTTGGTCTATGAATTTGAAATAATATTTAGGTGATAAGATATTAAGGAATCTGAATATATGTTGTAATATCTAAATCCTTAAGATTATTCTGTTTTGATTTCAAGTTGGTTAAAAAATGCATTGAGTATCATGGGACATCAGTCTCATGTCAATCCATTAGTGGAATAACCTGCACTTGGATATTGAATCTGACCTTTTCTATGGTCAGGTTCTCTCTATAAGTGTGCAGAAAACATGCTTTCAATTGGGTCTCTTTGGTCAATAAAGAGATTCGACAAGCAAATCTCTAGATGGTTTAGGATATTAGCATTGGGGTAGATGAATATGACTTCTTAATAGTAAAATTCACCCCTTAGTAGTGCACAAACAATAGGATGGTTGGTTGAAGTTTGCCCTTTTAAAGGATATGGAATATGTAATTAAGAAAGGCATTAGAGTAAGGAATCTGAACCTTTAAATGGTCAGATTCATCCTCTAAAAAGATAAGCATAGTTCCTATAGAGTTTAGAATTATGTTAGTTTGACCACTCGGGTAGATGGATTTGACTTTTTAATAGTCAAATTCACCCCTAGGTAGTGCCTAAACAGTAGCCTAGGGTGTTGAAAATTACCCTTTACGGATATAAAGTGGATAATCAAAGGCCCCTTAGAGGAAAGAATCTGAATCCTTTATTATGATCAGATTTATCCTCTTAAAATACCTGCATAACCAAGTCAAGGAATTAATATGGACTGAGGGTCCAAAGTATGAAAAAATGACATTCCGGAGTTGAGTTGATCCTTTTATGATCATACTCACTGAGAAAGCGCATAAATAATTCTGCCAGATAGTATGGTTTAAACACGTGCAATATCAGGATTAAAACTGACCTCTTCATGGTTAGTTTGGTTTTGGTAATTGCACAACACCAAATTATATTCTACAGATTACAAAGAAAAGACTCGATCATAAGACTTTCGATTAGTTAGAATCTTATTTTTAGTTATCTTTCATGTTGGAAAGTGTATAGTGGCAGTCAAGTTACCATCCCCCTGTATTTCTTTAGCTTTCATTGTAATGTAATTTAAGACTGGACTGTACGCTTAATTTCAGTTTTATTCATGTTCCTGAAATCTCGACTTTACATTTTGTCTGATCTGCAATGACATTAGACAGGAGAACGTATGAAAAATATGTATAAACACCCCGTTTGGATTTTGGAAAAAATGGTTATTTCAAATTCAGTAGAGTTTCAACATGAATAGAATCAGTAGATTATCTTCAGCTTATCTTGTGTCTTATAAATTTGCAAAAATCAATGTATACATATGCGTGAACTCTAATACTTTAAATGCATGAGATTGGGTTGTTTAGAATTGGTAAGTATTATTGTTTCAAAATTAATAAAACCGCCTGTGGTATGGTCTGTGTTAGAAATCATAAAATTCGGGAAAGAATAGACTGATTCCAGCTTGCCCATTCGTATCAGACTTAACAAGTAACATATTTAGATATCTGAATTTCATAAGTGTATATATCTTAACGAACAAGGGATGTTCTGATTCCCACGTTTTCCATCATGGGCTAAAAGCGAATTCTTTTCAGAACTAGTAGTCCTATCACAAGGAGAGCTGACTTAGGATGTCCTAATGTGGTAAAACGGGGCTAGATGAGGCCATAGCCCATAAGATGTTCTCTTAGAGCAATGAATATCGTTTTAGGAGATCTTCTAGGTAGAATGAATACCTTTAGTTCGAAATTTTGATAAAAAATCAAATATTATACCAAAGCTACCTAACCAACACTCGGGAGCGACAACTCATGTCCCTGTCTTCAACTTCAAAAAATTATAATAAAAATCACATGTTGTAATTACAGATGCATTTCATGTGGCGTAATTATAATGTGTCTAAAAATAACAAGTACACACCATCGTGATTTGTTTTCAAGATAAGTCCATAAATATTAAAAACGGCTGAAAAGTGAAAAGGGCTAAAAGCACAATAGGCAAAAAATATGTAAATAATCAGATAATTTAGGCCAAATATTAATAGTTAAGCGACCGTGCTAGAACCACGGAACTCGGGAATGCCTAACACCTTCTCCCGGGTTAACAGAATTCCTTACTCGGATTTCTGGTGCGCAGACAAATTAAAACAGAGTCNACTCTCCTATTACCCTTCATCAATCCGGGGGTAGTAAAAAAGGAGGTGTGACAAGTAGTAGGTCGTGATTTTTTCACCTTTTGAGCCGGGTGCTTTTCACGTATAAATCTATGTGTTCTTTACTTTTCTGCATTTATTATTCCGCAACAGTACGAGTTAGAACACATAGAAGAACCAGGTCCTTCTATAATGACATCACTCGAAAATTGGACACCACATAAATCACCCCCTATTGTGTGGTATTGACGTATAAAACATCAATTGGTATCAGAGCGTGTTATCCTTGAAGAGGCTAACACCTTAGGAAAATATCAAGATGAGTGCACCACCTGGGAACTAGGAAGGACAATCAACTGTTGGGCCTCCACTCTTCAATGGCCAGTACTACTCCTGGTGGAAGAATAGGATGAAGGATCACTTAATTGGAGAAGACTATGAACTATGGGACATAGTCACTGACGGTCCTTTAGCCACCATGAAGAAGACTGTTGAAGGAGTAGATGTGCCAAAGACTAGAGCTGACTGCACTGCTGAGGGTTTGAGGAAGTGGGAGAAAAATGCTAAGGCCAAGAAGCGGCTTGTGTGTGGACTCGGTCCAGACGAGTATAGCAGAAATTAAAAGATGTACCACTGCCAAATAAATTTGTGACACTTTGCAAGTGGCTCATGAAGGAACACCTAAAGTGAAGAGGTCAAGAGGAGCTTTACTATATTCTCAATATGAGAATTTCACCATGAAGGAAGGAGAGACCATCCAAGATATGTATACAAGGTTCGCTACACTGACCAATGAAATCAAGTCTATTGGAAGGGTCATTCTTGAAGAAGACAAGGTTGAGAAAATTCTGACAAGGGTCTTGCCAGTCTCTTGGGAAATCAAAATTACAGCCATTCAGGAATCTAAGAACATTGCAACTCTTAAGCTGGATGAGCTGATTGGAAATGTCACTGCCTATGAACTTAGAAGGCAGACTATGAAGATGGATGGTCCCAAGAAGGAAAGGAGTTTGGCAGTCATAATCACTGAAGAAGCCAATCTAGAGGAGGATGAAATGACCATGATCACAAAGGACTTTAAGAAGTACCTAATGAGAGCAAAGGTTCCTTCAAAAAGTGGAAGATACAACAAACCAAGAGTTCCTGAAGAACAAAACAATGAGGGGTGTTACAAGTGTGTCAAGACTGATCACCACATCAAAAACTTACCTCAATGGGAAATTTAATGGAAGAAAGAAAAAGCTGAATGAAGGAACAGGAAGAAGGAACATGTTCAACCCAGGAAAAATAGAACATCAATAAAGGCAATAGTTGCTGCTTGGGGTGAAAGTTCAGATGAGGAGTCAGATGATGAAGATGTAGATGAACAAGCACTTATGGAAATTGGAGAATCCGATGAGGAATCTGAGGTAAGTATAATTCATCTCAAAGACAAGATTAATTTTTTGTCTAAAGAAAGGCTATCTGAGTTACTCCTGAGTTTCATTGATGAATCTGAGGATCTAAACAATGAAAAGTAACATCAGTCTAAGGAGTGTGTCATTTTGAAAGCTAAGTGCAAAAATCTGGAACTTAGGGCTAGAGAAGTGATAGTAAAAATGCTGAGTTAAAGAACCAGGTTCATGAACTTGACACCAGTGTCCTAGAGCTAAGATCTGAAAATCTAAAATTGAAATTAGGAACAGGTAAAAACAAAGTTGATCACACACAACTCACATTAGAAGAATACCTAGGAAAAATGAAAGACGAGTTGTACAAAAAAGATGAGCAAATAAGAGTCCTTAAGGAGGATCTAAGCAAGGTCAAGCATGAACTGGATAGAACTAGAAAATGGAACAGGTCCTCTGATGCTTTGACATGGCTACAGGAACATCATAGTAGCAATAGAAGAGGACTTGGCTTTGGGAATCCGCTACCTAAGTGGGATCCTAAAAGCAAGTACCTCACTCTTCCTGAGANTAGTCAAAAGAACAAAAGTTTTTTTTGAGGGAAGAATTGGCTACCAAGTTGGGCTAAAATGAATTTAATTCATCCTTTTGATTATAGAGAGGGACACAAACTAGTTTGGGTTCCTAAGACTAGCCCATTATTTTCTTTTGTAGATTCAAGTGAAAGGTAGTAGCCAAATATGGTATATGGATAGTGGCTGTTCAAAACACATGACTGGCAAGAAGGACTAGTTCCTTTCACTTGAGGACCACAAAGGAGGAAATGTCTCCTTTGGAAATGGAAAGAAAGGTGAAATCACTAGGGTTGGTAATGAACAAGATGATGAAGAAATTGGGCTGGTCAAAAACTCAGTCTAAGCTAAAGGAACAACGGAGGATGGAACAGGTTCATCTATCCCGGGCAACATGATAGGGGGAATAGAACAAAATAATTCCCAAACTTCGTTGGAACATGTACCTGAAATTGTTCCACAGCAACAAAGCAATGAAGGAACATCAAGGAGATATATTTACAAAAGCACTAAGTAGAGAGCATTTTGAAAGGAACATGTTACTATTAGGGATGATTAAGATCACTTAATTGAACCAGTTCATAATTTAAATACATTAAAAAATGAAAACAAAGAAAAATTTGGCTAGAAAAGTCTAACACAGGTGTAAATAATCAAATTAACAATTGCTCAGTCTCATAGTATAAAAAGTATACTCTTATGCCATGTTTTGATATGACTCACTGATCACAAATGAAATTTTTTCTATCTTTGCAAATTGAGACTTGATCAAGAGGATTCTGAAATGATGAACCTGGTTCATCGGAAAGGTGAGGTATGTGTTCTACACTCTACACACTTTGAAATACTAATAATTAAATCATGGGCAGAACATTGCCCAAACTCAAAATCTTTTCAAAGCCTATCCATTTGACTTTGAACCATATCTGTTTCAACAAGAATCCTCACCAAATTAAAATACCTAGATTCTAGGGAAGCCTTAACCGTCAATTCAAAACTAAAAGTTCATTCAATACATCCCCTCCCTTACAAAACCATTCCCAAATTTTCGATGACTCAGGTAACATCTGTCCCAAATCCTTCTCCTGAGGTCATCTCTGATGTTGCTGAAAAACTTAGAAAATAGGTTCATATTGGTTGGGTCTGTAATAGATGTGGAGTAGCCGGAAACAATAAGAATAGGTAGTAAAGATTAAAAAAAAAATGAGAGTGAGGGAGTACGCAGTAATGAGAAAGGGAAAAGGGAAAGAAGTGGCTGATTCTTCACCCACCTCTAAATCTGTTAGAATGGCTATTTGTAGAGCTGAGCAAGAAAAGGAGGAAGAATGTAGCAAGAACGCAGGGGGAAGTGAATCAGGAGAAACCGCTGAAGGGTTAGTAAATTTAGGAAAGCACGCAGATGAACCTGGTTCATCTACTGAGGAAACCCTGGAGGATCTGCTAAAAATGTTAGGGAATAATTACAATCCAAAGAAGAAAAGAACTCCTAAAGCTCAAACGTCCGGAACAACAAGAGAAAGTAAGAAAAGAAAAGTTGCTCCTTCTGAGACTTCTAATATTTCCTTTCAAGAGGAAGAACTACAAGGGGCAAGGTAAAGCAAAGTGAGGTCGGGTTGAAGAGAGCACTAGAGGAGAGTAAGAAGAAAAGAGTGGAAAAGGGGAAAGGAAAGGTTGTTGAGCCTATTGAGTCTGTTGAAGTGGATGAGATGGACCTGGTCCATCAAAGTGAAAAAGTGGCGGAGGTAGAGGTTCAAACCCCTAAGATCAAGAAAGCCAATACTTTCTCAAAGGAGTCTTCATCTGTTTCTAAGTCTGGTGAACCATCCATCTTGGCTAAATGAACCAGGTCTGCAGTTTTCCAAGCCTTAATTTCCTAGCCTACCTAGAACTTTCAGTGACCCAGATTTAGAATTTTTGTTTCTTGCTCATGTTTTAATTGTTTTTGTTTTATTTTGTGAATTGTGGAAGAATCGTATTCGCTCTATCAATGAAATCTAATGATTTTTGCTCTGATTCAGTATCTCTATTTTTTGATAGTTTGAATTATTAGTTGATTATTGATGATTAATCCATGATTGCATATGCAGTTTCCCAAATGGCCATGAGTAAGTGTTTAAAATCTGGGATTCACACAATTATTATTTGTAACTTTTCGATGATGCCAAAAGGGGGAAGATAGGTTGTGCTCTGAACATGTGATATTTATAACCTAATGAACCTGGTTCTTTGTGAAAATACTTAATACTCTTATATGTCTCAATGTTGGACTAAGCTGAAACAGGTCTGAAGCACAAAGTTTTTCATCATCAAAAAGGGGGAATTTGTTGGCCCAAGAAAGGAAATAGTTTCGAAGATTGACAAAGGAACTCCGAGATGAACCAGGTCCATCACAGGTGACATAGACCAGCAGAGTTAAAGGCACATGAGATGCACATGCATGAGATAAATGTATTCTGGTAAAATTGAGATATCTTCTGATCGAAAAGATTGCAAAAATGAAATCTGAGAAGGACTCCTTATTCAATAAGAACAAAATCTAAGATAATGAAGGATTTAGGAGTTGAGTTCGACTAGAAATCTTCTACCAAGGAAGAGTTGCATTAGGATTCTAGTTAATTCCTTATCTACTAACTCCTATAAATTGCAGATTGTTCTTATTGTATACTGACGCACAAAAGTAGAAATTTATCAAGAATTGAGAGAAAAATTCGTGAAGAAATTTTGCAACCAGTTCGAGCCAAATTGGAGAGTGCGAATTTGGAGCTACTTGAACCAGCTAGAAGAACCAGTTCAATCTGTTGTCTTTTAGTCTAGTTTATTGTAGTAGATGGTCTAAAATTGTACCTTTTTCAGCTTTCTTAGAAGCAAATTTTACTAGGTACTTGAGTTATATCATTCAAGTTAGATTTTAATTGACGTAGTCACAACAGCCTATGGCATGTTGTTATAAGGGTTAGAGTTAATCCTTAGGTTTACAAAAGAGTTTATTTTGTAAATGTTGTTGGCTCAGAGTTGTAGTGAAGGGTTTGGAGAAAATCCTACTGAGTAGTAGGTCGTGGTTTTTTCACCTTTTGAGCCGGGTGTTTTCCACGTAAAAATCTCTGTGTTCTTTACATTTCTGCATTTATTATTCCGCAACAGTATGAGTTGGAACACATAGAAGAACCAGGTCCTTCTATAACGACAACACTCAACCTACTTTATCGTTATCATTGTGAAACTGTTGTTACAAGACCATTTCCTCTTTATGTCACTGTTCTTAGATTGAAGCCTTCTTCCTCATCTCCTCAGCAAGTCTTTCACTGTATTACTTAGGGAGGACCCCCTGACTCTTGTAAAGCTGCAAAATTTTTGATGTCCTTCCTCGCCAACAATTATCCACAGTTACTTACCTTCACGCCCTTGTGATTGTAGGGTTGCTTCTGAACTGATATTTTGACTGCCTTCCCAGTGGCACTATCTTTCATTTCCACAATACGCATACGGTACCTTTAATAGCCCCACTCCTATCTGAATACTTCTTAATTATTACAATGACGTTACTACGAGGCTGAATTCACTATATTGGGTTTTACTATGTTTATCTTGCACGATCTGCTGACTCGTCTGTAACCTCCTGTTTAGCCATAACTAGGCTCTTCCTTAATCAAATACCAACTACTCAATGGCCCGTTCTCACATCAATTTTCCGCATAATCTTTCATGGGTTATTTCCTTTATTTTCTACTTACCTCTCGCACTGGCTCCTTATCTATCAATAACATTTCAGGCAGGAACCCTTATTTCCTCTCCATGACGTCGTGTTCGCATAATGTTCTGGAATCGTAGCATATATGTAGGCTTTGGATAATTGCAATCTCATCTCTTTTTCATTTTTTTATTGCATTCTTCCTTTACCATTCCATACTTACTATAACTACTTAATTCTAGCTTAGTTCTACATCGTTCCATATTCCCCCCTTTAGGTGAGTACTAAGAGTTGGAGCTACGATGACCTACTTACAGATGTTTTACCTCTTCATCTTTGGCATCCTTTCACATCATCGATGAACCTTACTCGCCTTGCGATAATCCATCTGTACAAAGGATAACAAAATTCCATACTCACGAGGGTGACACTCAGTATAACTGGCACATACAGTTCCTTAAGCTGAACTTTTCTCACATTGCTTGCTTTAGGGAAGCGTCTTCCTGAATGGCCATTCTCTGAATTTCTCATGAATCTTCTTCTGTTGTCCATTCTATTATCGCCGGAGAAAATTTGAAATTCTCATGATGCCGACTATTATCAATCACTCAGTCTCTAATTCATGTTTAGTTTATCTTGTTCACCAATCCATACTGGTTCTATTACTCTGGGGTCTAACTTTTCCTTTTGGTAATCGCGTTAGAGTTGCGAACTTATTTCTCGAACTGAGGACATGACTGTATGGCCTATACTCTTTTCGTGTCCTAAGGCATGTCACATCCCGTCTCTTCCTTCACTTGACTATAGATTCTATAATACTGTCATATTTTGATCTACCGTTGGCATCCATGTATCATATCTTACTTACAATGCTTCATTAACTCTTTTCTTATTTCCCGCTAACATTTATGTCTATTACTTTATTCTGAAAACTCGAACAAGACATTATTTTGCTTTTAACTCCCCTTGCTCCATCCACTGCCTCTTCAGATTGCTTAAAATTCTCGCTCTACTAGGGACAGGAGCCACACTTAGGTAATATTTATCCCTTCAATGCTTACACTACCTATCTTTGTAGTACTCATATCTAGCTATACTATTTTAGAGTGCACCATCTGGATGTTTCACAAGGAGATTTATTAGCACTTTTGCAATATCCTTTGGAAACTTCAACTAATACAAATAATCCATCTAAACTTCTTGGGTTACTCTAACCCCATCCGGAGTTTGATAACCCATCTTTTTCTCAATCTATACCTGTTACACCCCAATAGGGTATAACTGAGAACGGGGGGCCGATTGTACGTACATCTGTCACTGTTGAAGGTTACTCAAAACACTTATATCTCCCTTCCTGAATTGTAAATAATGATAATGTTTATTAACTGGGTACCTCATACCCTTCTTCACCTTGTTTCTTTACTTGTTGAAACTTGTGTCTACCTTCTGGTTCTTTCTTTTTTTTACCATAAGAGTGGATAGGCATTCTTTCCGTAGGGATCCTTATCAAGAACCTTACATCTTTTAGTTCACTCATGATCTGCTGAAAACCTCACATTTTTTCATCATAATCAAGATGCAAAATAGAGTTCCTCTAACACAACACTTCCTCATCTATATCTCTTATCGACCGTCTTTCTGAATGTAGGCATCGTTGTATTACGAATAAAGTAGAAGTTCGGAAATTGAGTTCTTAAAACTAAGTACTACCACACGATCTAGAGTAGGAAGAAAGAGTGATAGTCCTAAATGCAATGTAGCCTCTTTCTTATAAGTTTGGTTCACAACACACCCATAAACAAGACTCTACTAGACACGGCTTGTAGAATCCCTAGGACAGAACTTCTCTGATACCACTTTTGTCACGACCCAAACTGATGGGCCGCGATGGGCACCCGGTTCCCTACTCAACCGAGTACCAACGTAACATATCTTTCATATCATTCTATCATAGGTAAACGGATAAAGCATGAGGGAATACAAACTTATACATATGAAGTACGGGCCTATAAGACCAAAATAGTCACTCGTGTACTGAACATGGGCCGACAAGACCATACAATCTTTTACTGACATCTGTCTACAAGCCTTTAAGAATATATAATTCTTATAAAGGTCAGGACAGAGTTCCTCCATACCAAACAATACACATCTAAATTATACTAACCAATCAAGAAACTTCGAAAACAAATGGAGTGCACCAATATCTTCTGCTGAGCTGATAGCCTACTTATAGGGCTCTCGACCTGTCTATCAGGACCTGCGGGCATGAAACGCAGAGTCCCCAGGATAAAAAGGACGTCAGTACGAATAATGTACCGAGTATGTAAGGCACATAAATAAGTACATAACAGACATGGAAGAAGTATAGAGTAAATAACTCAACCTGTAAGTCTGGATAACTCTGTAAATCATGAAATACTTGTAGTGACATGCATATCCGTATGAATGTCATTTCGTGCATAGGTACATGTGTTCATAACGTCATCAAGCCTCTGAGGGTAACCCATCATATCATCTTGGCTACTGTGGGCAAATCATCAGCGTATACCAGCTGATCAGGTGGTGGTGCGTATATAACGCCGTAACCTTTTTCCCATATCCCATATACATATAATATACATATATACGCGTATATAACGCCATCTGTTCATGGGTCAATGTACATGTATAAATGCATTAAATGAAAAGGAAATACGTTAAGAAGATTTTCTCGAAATTCCATAAAAATCAATAGTCCTTTCGGATATACTTTACCAAATACGTATTTTTCTGGGACCCATGAACATAAGATATAATAATAACTCATATGGGGAATCAAGAATATAGACACCCCTAGTATTTCTAGGAATAGAGTCATTTATAAAAGTTGCGTATTTTACTCGTTTCATTTGTATTATAGATCATACCAAAAGAAAGAAGGGATAGCCTTAACATACCTGAACCAATTCTTTTGACAATCCCTTTAACACCCGTTGATTCCTACAACACGTAACGGAAATATCGGAGTAGAAAAAAATCCATATGATATTCTTGAGAAAAGTTGTACCAAAACTATTCCAACAAAGCAGCTACTGCTCAAACTACACAACGTTATTCAATTCTAATTTTCATATTGGGATCCTGCTTCATCTTCAATTGTGTTACTGAAGATATAAGGAGTTACCTATTCTCTTTATACCAAGAAGTGCTTTGATTAATGTTCTCTATTACTTTGCAAAACTTAGCATCTTACTTTAAGATTCATGAACCATATTGCTAATAAAGAATGAGATGCTTATTGTCAAGAATGACAATGACCGTTCACTTTTTGTTGATCTTTGATAATACTTCTCCACCCAAAATGATATAATGCAGTTATCACTTAAGATAATGCCACCTTTTCCAAGTGAACTAAGATTCATCACATATACGATGTATTTTTTCCACGTAAATCTTCAAGACTTATCCAAAATATATTAGGTAATTGTCCACAAATTTAAGTTAATCTCCCACTTAAAAATTTATAATTACCCAATTATTCATATAATTAAAAATTATCTCAAATTACTTAAAATATTATTCACTTTTAATACACTTTTCACACCCTTCTATTATGGCCATGTGGTTCCTTGTATGGCACTAGTCCATAAATACGGGGTGTTATGGCTTAGCCCGTATTTTACCTCAAAGTGTCAAATTTCGACGAAATTCATTTTCTTTGATTCGCTCACCCTCTCATCTCCATGAACTTGTTTTAAATAGTACAATACTACATGGTGCAACATCATCGTAATTTAATAATGCGAAGAGTAACATCATCGTAATATAATACTGCGGGACATAATATTGCGGGGCGTAACATGTTAGGCGCCATCACAGTCCCGACGGTGGGAATTCAGGGTCGTGACAACAGGATATTTTTTTATAAAATAAGTCATAGGTTTTTGTACCAAGTAAATATCTCATAACTCTTATTATGGCATGCCAATGTTCATTACCTGGCTTTGTTTTAAACCTGCTAAGTACTCCTACTGCGTGTGCTATATCAGACTGTGTACAATCACTCACATATTTTGCTTCCAATTAAGCTAGCATATTTCTTTTGATTTATCACATCATTGTCACTTTGTACAGGAAATAAGTGAACACTTGAATGAAAAGGGATTACAACATGCTTGCAGTCAATAAAATTATACTTTTTTCAAAATTCTCTCAACATAATGTAATTGGTCAAGGAAACTTGCATCACATGTTTTATTAAATTTTCATTCCAAGAATGAAATTAGCCTCACTCAAATCTTTCATGTCAAAATGGCTACTAGCATATTTTTAGCTTCTCCAATAACATTTATATAAGAAGGAAATATATTCAAATCATCAACATAAAGGCAAACAATAACATGTGAGTTATTCCAAGACTTATCATAGATGCAGTTAATACACTCTTTTGATTTAATCAATTTTCGCTCATGCATGA
Organism: Nicotiana knightiana; assembly: GCA_005239525.1. Classification (NCBI taxonomy): domain Eukaryota; kingdom Viridiplantae; phylum Streptophyta; class Magnoliopsida; order Solanales; family Solanaceae; genus Nicotiana; species Nicotiana knightiana. Next base: position 12,378 of record ML385138.1, read on the forward strand.
GTATCAACATTTTCATGCAAGAATATTTTATTTCTTTTACCCCCAGTGTTTCAGAATTATTAAAATTCATAATCATAAATAATAATCATTGAATCATAAAAGTATAAAGTAATTTTTTTTACCTTTCCTCCGTTTGAGTTAAGCAAGTAGAAAAATACTTTACCCTTCCATATCTTAAAGAGAGTGAACTTCTACCTTGATATCCATTATCTTTTCAACTGCATAAAAAATTGAATCTCCTTAAAATTATTGGTTAAATTACAAGAACTATAGTAAAATTAAATAAATATTCTTCAGGCTGAGGCGTGGATATCTCGCACTCTTTAAGGAGATTCAAGCATACTGCGGTAGTATCTTCACCGGTCCAACAGTAATACTCTCGACTTGTCCCCTCCAGTATACAACAGCCCGACAACGTCGTATGACTCGAACAAACTCTGGACAAGTTGATGAGTCCAAAGCTCCACCAAAATGAACACCTTCCTTCAACAAAAACAATATTCTCTTTTGTAGAAAACAAGTTGGAGACTTAGATTTTCTCCTTCTTTTAACTCTCTCTTTCACAATACCAACCACACCTTTTTTATGTACACTATAACACTTTTTCATTCTTTAACACAAAGAAGAAATACCACAATTTATAGGCATATAGTCTCTTCCTTGAAATAAATAATAAGATAATGGGATAATAAAATAGTAGAACATAAGTTGGTGGTTACAAAATTTAATCTTTAGTGGATAATTAGTGGTAGACCGTAGCATTAAGAGTTACATCAACATAATGGCCATTTTTTGTCAATTTATAATCTCTATCTCACAAGAAATAACACGCTTTAATATTATAATTTTAGTATTAAAATACACTAACACCAACATATATATTTTAACAATATTTATATAATTTTTAAAAATCGTATACTATCTAATATGAAATACACCTGCAAAACACGTGAAAGTAGCTTGAAATTTTTAGAAAAGGCAAAACGCCAAATTAAAGTTTAAAACTGAGTTGGTAGATCAGGTCCATAGATATCTCTCCCATATAATCCTAGCTTTGTAGTGAACCCAAAACTTTATCTTTCCTTGAGCAGCATAGCAGTTTGAAATAGAGAGATCGAAAAGAGCGACATAAGATCATGAGCCCGTTAGATTGGCTTATTTTAAGTGCTTTTAAGTCAAAATAGTTTTAAAATTATTTGAGCAAACTTCATTTATGGCCAACCACTAGAAAATAATATCAGCCGCTAACCACAAAATTACAGTATGCATTTTATAGCCCAAAACTAATTAAAAGGCTAGCCCAAGACCACTGCCACTCTTCCCCCTCTCTATGGCATCCTCCTCCGATTTCTTCGCCATTCCTCCACCGCTGTCAGAACCATACGTTCATCCTCACCCAACACCACAACCACCACCTCCTCAAAACCCTAACTTCATGGTGAGAATTTGAAGACGATGTTGACAGTGGATTAACGGTATTTTTCCTGGGAGATGACGCAATGAAGAATTTTGTTCCGAAATTTAAGAAATTGAGGGCGGAAAGGAAGCAATATTTGCTTGAGCATCACAGAGTTCCGGTGTATTGTTTACCTTGAAAATGTTATTAACAATTTTATTTTATTTGTGGTTATAAAAATATGTGATTTATTCTAATATTAGATGTTAGGTAAGGAAACGCTAAGTGTAAGTAACAGAGAAATGATAAGCAAACCGGTATGGTCACAAGACTGGGGACCTCGAGCTCGGTAGTATCAGGCCTCGAGGGTAGCCTTCGACAATTGTGACTGAGCAATAAGTTAAGAACAATAAAATAAATGCAATAAATGAAGAGCAATAAATCTATAGAGTAATTTTTGAACACATTTAGGCAAGAAAAACAGAGAATATTCTATTGTATTGAATATTCATGTGTCTTACAAAATGACAAGGGTCCCCTTTATATAGAATGGAGGAGTCACAACATAGTACATTTCTAATCATGACAAGGAAATGCTACTGGTACAGTTGTATAATGGCTCAGTATGGACTTGTACTATTCTTGCAGACCTTGTCATCTCTAATCACGTGCCCTTGGGAATTTCCCACCTTTCCATGACGGTCATCGATTTTCATACTGCCTCGAGGTATGCTGCGATGAGTCCTCGATATGCTCTCTCGAGGGGAGTACTTTGGAGACAAGTCTCAGGCTGTGCTTTGAGCCCCTCGAAACCGGGCTTGGGATGTCATAGAGGCTCTAAAATCGGACTTTCCCAATTTTGGCCGTATACAGATAGTCCCTGCATTTCTTAGAGTGAAATGATAAGAAACGATTTTGAATTCTTGGCTATTCGATATCCCTACCGTGACGTCAGCCACATGAGGTCAATAACTGATGTGATAGAAAGGTTGTACAGAGCATGGTTATCGAAAAGCCCACGAATCGCTATTTGCCGCCCTTTAAAATCCTCCAATACGCTTAGAGAACCTCTATAAATACTCCAACCCTTATTTATTCAAATTTTCATCCTTTGCAACATCTTCAAATCCCCATTTAACAGCTTCTGTTTTTATCCCTACTCTGCGTTCATCCCATTGCCAGTTTTCTTCTTCTTATTCTGAAATTTTAACGCAGTCATGGCCAAAACTCCTAAGACGGTTCCTCAAAAAGAGAAAACCCCTTCTTCTTCATGCTCGTCTAAGAGCTAAATGGCAGTTACTCTTCGTGTTGAGGAGTGCCCCCTCAGACCCTGTGAAACGTCATCTGATTTTAAGGTTGATAAATCTTCTTCGGTAGCGGGCCGATGCTAGCCCACGTCCCGATATGTTAGTCCAGTAACCAATATTGAAAAGGAAAAGGTTGATTGTCGTTAGGAGAGGGCGGTGAAAGTGAAGATCCCTTCATCTTAATGTGATATAGCCATCTATAGAGCTGGCTGGGCCATTCCTTGGCGGAGAGAAGGTAACTGGAAGATATTCATTCATGTTGCAGATAAATTTCAATGTTGGGAAATACTTCACCAGTTCTTCTTTTCCCTGAATCCGAGTCCAAGTAACTTCGCATATATGTTATATTCTTTAGGAAAAAATTCCCGTGGGAGTCTTAATATCCTCTCACTTCAAGTTCTTGAGTGCTTTTCTAATTTCAGGGGCAGCACACCTTGTTGTGATATCAGCAAAAACATAGCTCAAACTGTTCTTGGTCCGAAAATCCACTTGTGGGACGTCGGAAAATACTCCGAAGGGAATGTTTATTGTCTAAAAGATGCTACTAATGCTCAGAATGAGATGGGGGAGGGGGGGCTTTCAAAGAAGTAATGATTATGCCCGACGCAGATTCAGGAGGGAGACCCTTGAGGAGATTCATGATGAAGGCTTTGATCTCTCAGAGGAGATAAAGAAGGCTAAGGCGGACGAGATTAATGCCAATTTCCTCCTTTCTACCGACGAAGAAGCCGATGTTGAAGACGAAGGGGAAGAAGCTGACGAGGATGCCAGTCCCGAGGGGGTTGATGAAGGACAAGTCCACGAGGGAGAAAATACGAAGTCCCCAATGATAACGATAGACTAGGTTTTCTTTTGGTAAAAGGCTCCATGTGGAGTGTTGTAAATGTACCTTTGTACCACCATTTATATAAATAGATCTTTCGTCTTATTTTTGCATAAATTTTCGTCTTGCCTTTGACTTTGCTTTTGTGGTTTGAATTTTGATGCTTGCGTTTGAAGTCTTATAAGATTGATTTTGCCTAATCGAGGTCTTATGATTAGTCCCCAAGCGAGATGACATCGCCCTTAATATCGAGGATATGCCCTTTTAGGGGTCTTATAAGTTTGATATTATGGCTTTGATATCGGGACTATGCCCTTTTAAGGTTTTGCAAATGTGGTGTTGCCTCATTGAGGTCTTACAAATTTTCCCTTCATATATTCAGATTGGGTCGATTCGACCTCTAATATGGCTATAGTTTTCCCTCATTTTGGCTAAAGACTTTTAAAGTTTTGGTTATGCCTTGGCATGTTTTGGGTTCGTCCGACTCTTCGATGGCTCGAGTAAGAACCTAGATTATATGTCGATATGCAACGATAGTTGAGTACCTTGTGAGGTTTTCTCGAAGGTTGATGCTTCGAAGCCTTTCTATTGAAGGCTGATTGTTTTGAAGCCTTTTTGTTGAAGGGTGATCGTTTCGAAGCCTTTTCATTGTTCCGAGATGATGTTATCGAAGCTCCTTTGCTTATTCCGAGAGTAGCCTAATTAACCGGTTCTTTTCGAAGTATTTTCAAAGTATTTGAAGGCCTTTAGTTTTATGGCGGTAGTCAGACATCTCCAGGCCGCGTTAAATTTGGACGTAGCCTTTTAATATTCATGTAGTATTTATGTTCGGTCGTAGCCTTTAGTCCCAGGGTGAGATGACCTCAGCGTCTATATCGAGAGCATGCCTTTTTAGGGTACTTACAAGTTCGAATATATAACCTTGGACTTAATATTGGGGATGCATTTTTTCTAAGGTCTTACGATTTTGAGTATGCCTTGTTGAGGTCTTATAAATTTGATATCGCCTCGTCGAGGGCTTACTGGCTCGAAGTTGCCCCATTGAAGTCTTATAAATCTGATGTTTCCTCATCGAGGGCTTACTAGCTCGAAGTTGCCTCATTGAGGTCTTATAAATCTGATGTTGCCTCATCGAGGGCTTACTAGATCGAAGTTGCCTCATTGAGGTCTTATAAATCTGATGTTGCCTCATCGAGGGCTTACTAGCTCGAAGTTTCCTCATTGAGGTCTTATAAATCTGAAGGTGCCTCATCGAGGGCTTACTAGCTCGAAGTTTCCTCATTGAGGTCTTATAAATCTGATAATTCCTCCTCGAGGGCTTACTAGCTCGAAGTTACCTCATTGAGGTCTTAGGAATTCGAGTTTTTGACAGCTCGATGAGCGGACTGTTGATAACAGTCCTTGAGTGTCCGAGAGTTTTTGGCCCTTGAGCTGTTTCATAAGAATAGTAAAATTCCTTTGAGGCACAAAGGATTTTGATGAGTAAGAATTCTTCTTTGAATACTTGCTACATGCGTACATGTTTTTTGCCTTCGAGGGCTCGACTATTCTACATGGACACGGTTCGTTTGACCGTTTGGTCCATTACAACATTGGTATGTTGAGGCCTTCTTCGGCATAACTTGCTTTCTTCGAAAGGGTAACCTCCAAGGGTGACCCCCCCCCCCCTAGTATTCGAGGTTGATTGAAAAGAAGCCTTGAATATTTGTTGAGTTTTCCTTAGATGGCATATAGGTGTTCGATATGCCAATAGTACTTCGGGCAGCACTTCTCTCCATTTTCCCATTGCATTCTCTAACCTCTTCTTTAGGTTTTGAATGATCGTTTTTTTTTGTGGACTCGGCCTGACCATTCGCACTTGGGTGGTAGGGCGTTGATAGGGTCCTTTTCATTTTATGATCCTCGAGGAACTTCGTCATTTGCTGCCGATGAATTGCTTCCCATTGTCACATGTACTCTCGGAGGGGATTCCGAATCGGCATATGATGTGGTTCCATATGAAGTCGATGAATTCCTTTTCTCTTATCTTCTGGAAGGCATGTGCTTCTACCCATTTTGAGAAGTAGTCAGTCATAAATAAGATAAATATAGCTTTACCTGGCATCGTTGGTAGGGGACCGACGATGTCTACTCCCCATTTCATGAATGGCCATGGGGACAGAACCGAGTGCAGTTATTCACCGGGTTGATGAATCATCGGTGCAAATCTTTGGCATTTGTCACATCTTCGAACAAATTGCTTGGTGTCTTTTTCCATGTTATCCTAGTAGTATCCTGCACTGATTACCTTTCAAACCAAGGAGTCTCCACCGGAGTGGTTGCCACCAGAGCATTCGTGGATTTCTCGTAGCACATAGTTGGAGTCCCCTGGTCCCAATCATACTGCTAGTGGCCCGTCGAAAGTCCTTCTGTATAGCGTTCCATTCTCGTCGAGTGAAAATCGGGCTGCCTTAGCTCGAAGGGCCCTTGATTCCTTTGGATCCGTGGGAAGCTTCCCATGTTTCAAGTAGTCAATGTACTTGTTCCTCCAATCCCATGTTATGATCGTTGAGTTGACTTCGGCATGTCCTTCTTCGCACCGATTTGGATAGTTGCACAACAGTCCCCGGGAGTATGTCATCTTCTTCGATAGACGATCCCAAGTTTGCGAGTGCATCTGCCTCTCTATTTTGTTCTCAAGGTACGTGGATTAGGGTCCATTCTTTGAAGCGATGCAACGTAACTTGAAGCTTGTCTAACTATCTTTGCATCCTATCCTCTCAAACTTCGAAGCTTCCATTCACTTGATTTACAACTAGAAGAGAGTCGCGTTTTGCTTCGATGACCTCTTGCCCTAGGCCTTTGGCCAGTTTGAGACCTGCAATCATAGCCTCATATTCGGCCTCATTATTAGTCAACTTCGAAGTTCTTATAGATTGTCTAATTGTGCCACCCGTAGGAGGTTTTAGAACTACGCCAAGGCCGAACCCTTTAAGGTTCGAGGCACCGTCAGTAAAAAGGGTCCACACCCCCGATGACGTGCCCGCCTTCAACAAGAGTTCTTTCTCTACCTCGGGCACGAGGGCGGGCACAAAATCGGCCACGAAGTCCGCCAGAATTTGAGAATTGATAGCCGTTCGGGATTGGTACTCGATGTCGTACCCCCCGAGTTCGATGGCGCATTTGGCCAATCAGCTCGATAATTCGGGCTTATGCAAAATGTTATGAAGAGGGTACGTAGTTAAAACACATATATGATGTCATTGAAAATAAGGTTTCAGCTTACGAGATACACTTATTAACGCAAGAGCTAATTTTTCTAAGTGTGGATACCTGGGTTCAGCATCCCCTAGGGTCTGACTTACGTAATAGACAGGGAATTGCATACCTTGTTCTTCTCGAAACAACAAACCATTTACCGCTACTTTGAACACGTCCAAATATAAGTATAGCGTTTCCTCCTTCTTCGGAGTATGGAGCAGGGATGGGCTCGAGAGATACCGCTTCAATTCTTCCAAGGCGTGTTGGCATTCCGGGGTCCACTCGAAATTGTTATTCTTTTTGAGTAGGGAGAAGAAGTGTTGGCTCCGATCTGATGACCTCGAGATGAATAATCCTAGAGCCGCTATCCGCCCGGTCAGCCGTTCTACCGCTTTAACGTTGTTTACCATGGTGATTTCCTCAATGGCCTGGATTTTTTTCGGGATTGATCTCGATTCCACGGTTCGACACAATGACGCCCAAAGATTTGCTTGATCCGACTCCAAAGGCGCACTTCTCGGGGTTGACCTTCATGTTGTACCTTCTAAGGATGTCGAATGTTTCCTGCAAATGAGTCAAATGGTCCTCTGCGCGCAGGGACTTAATGTCACTCCCTAAAAATCGAGGGACGAGACTGGCGCCTAACCGAATGAACCCGATCAAGCGAACCTGATTTGCCTTTCCTATCACACGCGTTACCCCGTGATTTCAATATATATTATTCATGTGAAATAGCCATTTATAACTTAGCATAATCTTACAAATTGAATTCATTTCGACCCTTTTTATCATTACCAACATATGATACCAAACACTTACAAAAATACACACAACATTTACCAACGTGGATCACGATTACGAACCGTACCATTACTTACCCAAAATACATATGTACACTACCCACATTGTGTCTACGGATCCTCTATGATTACAAAAGATTTGTATAATATTTGCCGGCAACAAGACCCCGGCTATACCTTACACTACACCATAAACTCAAAATAAGGTGACGTGAGCCACACGTGGCCCCGGGAGGAAGTGGGATCACCAAAACAGCTGACGCAAAGGAGAGGAGGCACTACTGACGGTGGGCTGAATTGCCTGCTGTAGAACCACCTACATTCATATAAGAAAATGTAGCGTCTCCGACAAAAGGGACGTTAGTACTGTGGAATAGTACTAGTATGTATGAACAAACTGTATCCCAAGTACAACCAAACAATACACAAGTAAGAAACAGTAATAGAACCAAATCAATCAATGCACGTGGAAAGAAGCAACCAAAATCAACAAGTTTCACAATCTCCCTCGTTCCTTTTTCAACATCACCATATTCAAGAGTTTCCCAGATTTTTATTTTGATAGTGATAACGATCACATTTCATCCTTATTACCTCGGCCTCCCTTATTATCTCGACCACCCTTATTACCTCGGCCACCCTTATTACCTCGACCATCCTTATTACCTCACATATCATTATCCTTATTAGTTCGTGTTGCGGCGCGCAACCCGATCCCACCGGACAATCATATTTCATAATAACAACAACAAACAAACAATCACAAGAATTCTTCCTTTCAAGGAACACAAGTTCATATCAACAATTCGCTATTGGAGCTCAAGGCACAATGACTCTCACCAAGAAGTGATTCATGTACACAGTGTTACCATAATCGTTCAACCCATTTACATCATTTCACAATACCCTTTTTCATTACTTACCACGCACGGTTTTTAGCCATCATATGCATTCCCACACTTGGGCACATTAGCATTATTTCATTCATTAACACATACTTTCATATCGATACCCTCGAGCTTTGCACATAATAAGATAGGAACATCAAAACACCTTTCACAATCTCATATAGCACGGTAGTATAGCAATCAACTAGGACGATCAGATAATAGAATCTTATGTCTCAACACCTTTGAAAATTCAATTCACGTATTTTCAAACAAGGTACTCATATCGTATACTCGGACCCAACAAGAGGATTCTACAAAGGTTAAAGTTAGCCATACATACCTGGGGTCGAAATCCTTTCTTAACTTTTACTCACAGATCACCGAACCAAATAGTACCGTCAATCTAGTTCACAATTAAACATATTCAACTCAGAATTGGAAATCATGCATACAATTTGAACTCTTTTAAGCATTTTATCGATTTTTAGGCGACCCCACTAGATTACTACCCCTTCTTTGCGAACTTTACCCCAACCAACTTCCTCTTACTATATTATGGACATTAATGAGCATGCATGCAAGGTATCAACTTATATTTTCAAGAATCAATTCATGAGAGTCACCTTTTGTTTAAGACCTGAAAACTAATGAAAAAGGTTTTGGGGATTCTTACCTGTTAGAATGAAGAAGAAGATGATTACTCGAAATTTCCAGGCCTGAGTGACTTTGAAAATCCAATTGATAAAGATGAAGATTTCTCTCTCAAGAGCCCTCTCTCCCCTCTCTCTAATTTTGTTCAGAAAATGGTTAAAAATGAAGGGGAGGGGTGTTTTAATGAACTGGGTTCGGGTTTTAAAATTAGTAATAGGAGCCCGGCACAAGAATGCGGTCAGGAATGCGATCGCATTCCTGACATGCGGTCCGCAGAATCGACCACAGAATGGCCCTCAAGATGGGCCAAAATCGAAACCAATATGCCCAGGTATGCGACCATTATGCGGTCCGCATACATGTTATGTGATCGCATAGTGCGTCGCATAACCTCCCTCCCAAAACTCAAAGGCAACAATGCGACAGCTATGCGGTCCGCAGAACCGAAATGTGATTGCATATTGGACCGCATAGTTGTCCTCAAATGGGGCAGTGACATGCCCGTGTATGCGACCATTATGCGGTCCGCATACACGTTATGCGATCTCATAGTGCGTCGCATAACACCTACTTTCTGGAAATTTTATTCTTTAAGTCACGGGGTACTTTTTACTCAATTTAGGTCCGTTTAAAAAATTTCCACAAAAAAACAACTCGGGGACTCATTCGGGCATTATTTTAAACAAGAAAATTTTATGGGTCTTTACAACCCCCCCCCCCCCCCCTTAAAAATCATTCGTCCTCGAATGAGGATTTTGGAAATCAATTAGTTTTGAAAGCATGATATGAAACTTCCAGATTTTCACTAACTCCAATATTTCAGAAAACTTTTGCCAGGGTTCCCTTTGTGATTAGACCTATCTACCTGTCAGAGAGCCCCCGAAAGACATTTCCAAGCACCATTACAGAGTTTTAATCACCCAATAACTCACACAAAACGTTGTTACCTCAACAATTTGCAAATATTCAATCATTATGTCAACTACTCATAGATCTTTCTTCTTATACCACAAATTTGCACATGATTCACATTCTTGCACATAACTTGGTCATTTTAATGAGTCCCATACAACCCAATCACCTCAATATACCATATTCATTTAGATTAATCACTACCAACCTACACTACTATTAATCCCTTACCTAACACATACGTTCCACAAAACTTTCATTTACTTCAAGGGTTGCACACTACCCAAATAGTAACAACAGGTCCAGTTTTAGCACACATGGGAAATTACAACAACAAGGCAATTAGAGGAAGATAGGGTGCTTTTGCACCAAACTGAACATAAAATATAATTTTCTTAGAGATGACAGTTCGGGCGAACACTACTAGACTTATTCAAACAAATGGGGAAATTTTCCTTTCATCTCATTTTCCGCTTCCCACGTGGTTTCCTCAACGTGCTAACTTCGCCACAATACTTTAACCGAAGCAATTTCTTTGTTCCTCAATCTACACCTTCATCCCTACAATGCCTCAAATGGGGCCATCTGAATACTGGCGTGAAAGCTGTTATTGTAAGAAAATTTGATAAGCGGTAAATGATCATCCCAACTACCCTTGAAGTCCAACACAGAATCCCATAACATATATTCAAGCGTCAGGATAGTCCGCTCTGCCTGACCATCAGTCTGCGGATGAAAAGTTGTGCTGAGATTTACCTGAGTACCCAAACCTTGCTGAAGTTTCCCCCAAAAATTAGCCGTGAGCTGGGCTCCTCGATCTGAGATAATAGAAACTGGAGTATCATGAAGCCTGACTATTTCCTTGATATACAACTGAGCGTACTGCTCTGCAGTATCGGTGGACTTGGCTAGCAAGAAGTGAGCTGATTTTGTGAGTCGATCCACTATCACCCAAATCGAGTCGAACTTGTGTTGAGTGCGAGGTAACCCTACCACTAAATCCATGTTGATCATTTCCCATTTCCACATTAGAATTTCCATAAGCTGAGTTAACCCACCGGGCCTCTGATGCTCGGCCTTCACCTCCTGACAATTCGAACATTTAGATATTAAGTCTGCCACACCTCTCTTCATGCCGCTCCACCACTAAACTTCCCGGAGATCTTGATACATTTTCGTAGAACCTGGGTGCACGGAATACCTGGAATTGTGAGCTTCCTCCATCACCCTCTCCCGAAGATTATCCACATAAGGAACAACATCGCCTTCCTTGGCACCGCAAAACACCAACATCGCTACCGAGTGAAAATGCCGAAATCTTGTTATCCAAAACTGCCTCCTTCAACTGCGCCAATGCTGGATCCATATACTGCTTTTCCTTGACTTCCGCTACAAGTGATGATTCTGCCCCATTATGCACCATAATATTTCCCTCGTCTGAGGTGGAGAGACAGACCCCCAGACTTGCCAATTGATAAACCTCCCGAGCCAACGGCCTCCGATCTTCCTCCAAATGAGCCAGACTACCCATATACTTCCGATTGAGAGCGTCGGCCACCACATTCGCCTTCCCTGGATGGTACAAAATGTTTATATCATAATCCTTAAGCAATTATAACCATCGACGCTGCCTTAAATTCAACTCCTTCTGCTTGAACAAATATTGGAGACTCTTGTGGTCTGAGAACACGTCCACAAGGACCCCATACAAATAATGCCGCCTGATTTTCAATGCAATCACCACTTACGCGAGTTCTAAATCATGCATCGGATAATTCTTCTCGTGATTCTTGAGTTGCCTGGAAGCATAGGCTATAACCTTCCCGTGTTGCATCAACACACATCCCAAACTAACCCTTGAATCATTGCAATAAACCACAAATTCCTCTGTGCCTCCTGGCAAAGTTAACACCGGTGCCGAAGTCAATCTTGATTTCAATTTCTGAAAGCTCTTCTCACAAGCGTCGGACCATTGAAACTTAGTTTCTTTCTGCATCAATTTAGTCAACGGGGAGGCGAGGGTAGAGAATCCCTCCACAAACCTCCGATAATACACAGCTAGCCCTAAGAAACTCCGAATCTCTGTCGTGGTCGTTGGTCTAAGCCAATCCTTCACCGTTGTGATCTTCTGGGGATCAACCTTAATCCCTTCTCTGGAAACAACATGACCCAAAAACGCGACTGACTCTAGCCAAAATTCACATTTTGAAAACTTGGCATACAATTGGTGCTGATGAAGAGTCTGCAGAACTGCCCTGAGGTAACTAGCATGATCCTCCCGACTCCGCGAGTAGAAAAGGATGTCATCAATAAAAACAATCACGAAGGAGTCAAGAAACGGTTTGAAAACTCGATTCATAAGATCCATGAAAGCTGCTGGAGCATTGGTTAGTCCTAGGGGTGTAAAATGGGGCAGGGCAGGTTAGGGTGGGGCAGGGCAAGCTTTGACCTGCTAATATTTTGACCCGCCATGCCTCGTTTAGGCTCTCTTGTAATTTTTTCTTTATAATTTGTAATATTATGTTTACTTTTTTTAAAAAACCTTTTTTATTAATTTAGTAATCCCAGGTACGAAAGAGGCCTTTTGGAGCATCAGAAAAATGTAAATGTATATTGGTCCATCGTGGGATCATTGCTCTAAAGATAACAACTAGATTGATGAGACGCAGTAGCATCTTTTCATATATCAAACTAACAATAAATGAATCTTTTACTTTCTCCTATGTATTTCTTGCATTTTCACAAGTCGTTCTACTATTTTGCTTTTTGTAGGCAAACTTTGGGTTTATTATGATTCTTTGGCATCTGTGCAAATTTGAATCTTCCTTAATTTGCTTTGCTTCTTCATCCAGGAAATGATGTGTTGGTCGATCTTTTTTCTGAACCATGGGTCGGTCATATATGGCTTCCTATTTACCAGCAGCTATATAGTGATGGAGAAATATACTTACTAATATTTTGGCAACACAGACCTACAAGATTTGATGATTCTAATGTGTCAACCTGCTATTCAGTAAACACTTTATCATCAGTATTTTGAATATTGTTGTTAAAATGATCTTGAAGGTATCATTTACTCACAATTGTACCTTTTGATAGATTTTAATTCTTTCTCCTTGTCTTTCAAGGGAAACTCGCAATACAACAGTCCAAAACGACCAGCGAAAAGTTTCATCAAACTGTTTAAGTTTCAATAATACACAACAGAAGCCTCCCTTACTAAATTGAGAGGAACAAAAGGGATGTAAGCATGTCAAAGGTCTCATAGTTACGATAAACCACTTGAATCCGGCTCTTCCTCTTCATCAAGCAATGCTGGACATGAAACTTGATCAATCGTTGAAGTCAAACCTAAAAGAAAAAATGCATAGTTCAATGTATCAATATAGTATTAAACAATTCAATACCTATTAAGACAATAATGAGAAAATTAATTACCATTTAAGTCATTCCATAACCACGTGCGAGCACACATTAAAGCTTCCAAAGTAGTGGGGTGGATTCTACTCCGATAAGGGCTAATCAACCTCCCACTAGTGCTAAATGTCGATTCTGAAGCAACAGTAGACACGGGAATGGCTAAGAGATCACGAGCCATTTTTTGCAATGTAGGAAATTTCAATCCATTTGTATTCTACCAACTCAAATTGTCAAATGAAGGGGTTCGAGGTAGTAGGTCTTCTTCTAAGTACATATCCAACTCTGATCTTTTCTCCACGGTAGCTCCAGTTGAAGCTACAAATCTATCAATGCTCGAAAGTCGATCACCCTGAGTAAAACTAGTGACTTCACTAGAACTAGATGCTAATGAGTCATGTGGAGCAGATAATTTACTCTTATAATCTTGAAAGAGATCATAACAATTGGATCGAACTTCTTGAATTTTAGTTGAAGCTTCTTCACCATAAATTAGTGGAACAAAGAACTCTACCAACTTTATCTTGTACCGTGGATCAAAGATTTCAGCTACTCCCATCAAAATATGCACATCATCCCAATATTTTTAAATTTCAACAACATCGCAGATGCCATAGTGCTAATCACAGGATTAAACTCATTCACCCAAGCTTCAAATTCTAGCTTAATTTCACAAACTTTTGTACAGTATTGACTAGAAGTTGGATATTGAGTTCCTAAAAACTGTTCAATGATATGATAAAAAAGTTTGAGCTTATCAGAAACATCTTCTGCATTACTCCATTGCTCTTCAGTTGGACAAGTGATAATTTGTGTCAGTTAGACTCAACTTGTTAAACACCTCTTTGTATTCTATAGATATTCTCAACATTAAATATGTTGAGTTCCACCAAGTAGGACAATCATACTCCAACTTTTTATTACAAGAACAGTGAACCAAACGTGCGGCTTCTTCAAACCTCTCAATTCTGCCAGCTGATCCAATCCAATACAAGACACTATCACGCACTTTGCTAATACTATCTCCTATCACCTTTAACCCTTCTTGTACAATCAAATTTAAAATATGTGCAGCACAACACACATGAAATACTCGACCACTCAACAACAAATCTTTTTTATTAAGTTTCTCATCCAATAAAGTTTTAATCATAGCATTGTTTGTGCTAGCATTATCAACTGTGATAGTTGATATTTTTTGTCCAATATTCCAATCAAACAAACAATTAACCAAAGCACCACACAAGGCATCTTTATCATGAAGAGCAGGGACATAAGCAAATCTCAGAATATGACTTTGAAGCCTCCATGAATCATCAAAGAAATGACCAGTAATAGCCATGAACCCTTTTTTGTTACTATTGGAAGTCCACATATCGGTTGTTATTGCAATTCTCTTGACTTTCTCCAACAACTTAGAAGTTTGCGATTTAAAATTGTCAAAAATTTTCATTATGTCATTCTTGATTGTATTTCTAGAAACCATCCTAAACATAGGCTGGAGACCTGCAACAAAGTTCCTAAATCTCACATGATCAACTATAGAGAGTGGATACTCGTGTAAAATAATGGCATGTGCAAGTTGTTTACGTGAAACATCTTGATCAAAATAACCACCCCCAGTATCACCCTCATTTTGTACATCTCTTGGCCTTTTAGGACACTTAGGTATGTGATCTAACATAGATTTTGTACCACAATTTCTAGCATTTTATAACGGCGATTGCAATACTTACAAACACCATATGGAACATTATTAAACTTCACCAGCTCGAAATGATTCCATGCTCGGGAATATCTCCTTTTTCCATTTCAACAAGTTCATCAGATTGTAAAGGCCTTTGACTCTCGTCGTCTAAGGAAATAGCATTAGAAGAAGAAGCTAGAAAATTTTCTTCATTTTGAGATGCCATGATTACCTATTACAATTATTCATATAATTAGCCATACAGCATACTAATATGTATTAAAAATACAGCATACTAATATGTAGAGATAGGTGCATAAGTCATATATGTATCATTCAGCCAATACATCAATATATATGACTCTTAGCTACTATGACAAAGCTCAAACAATCATGAAATGGTAAAACAGTGACACTCATTGCATAACTGGTCCTAAAAAGTTTCATCCAGATATGTGAGCAGACCAACAAATTTCATTATATGATTTCTTTTATTTCAGACCACCACAATAAATACATGAATCATTTGATCAGAGTATCATAAACCCCTTATTAGTCTGATACAAGGAATATGGAAAGCTTCTGCTCACATTTCAGACTGAACTTTCAATTGAGTTAAAATAGAGATTAACACCTTAATAGTCTGATACAAGGCATTTGATTGTAGCAATGTCTATATCGGAAAAACAATACTACAAGATTCTCAATGATTGACAACTACTCCCAAAATAGTCGCCATAGCTACTAGATTTGATTTTGGACGAACCCATAACTAATGCACAAGAAGACGAACCCATGTCCTCTTGTGCTGCTTCATAGTAGCACAATCAATACCAACCTTTTCAACAATAGATCTCAATACAAAAAATTAACAAAGAATGAATACTGCTGGTTTTAAAACCAGCACTCTTATAATTTAGAGAAATGTAACAACTACTACTGTGAGAGTTTAGAGTAAAAGAGTACCTTTTTGTTTAGGATCTCGGGAGATGATTTGTGGCAAAGTATGATTTACAATGGTATAGCAATTATGTCTCTCTAGAAATCAAACGTTGTTATGAAATGAGAAACTGTGTTACAAATACTGGAAACAGAGAGGAGAGAGAGAAATAATGGTTAAGGGATGAACTATGGGTTTGATTCTGCTGGTAAAATTAGAAGAAATGAAGAACTGAAGGGAAGGGTTTGAGGTTTCAATATCTTTTTGGAAGAGCAGCGATGGCGAGGGCTTGAAACTGAAATGTGGTCGACGGGCCTTCAGGAAGAAATTGGGAAATGGAGCAATTTTACCCGGGTCACTTTATTTTACCCGATCCATCTATTATTTCGGGCCTTGCCCTACCCTGCCCTAACCTATCTTTTTTTTTTAAAAATAACATTTTACCCTGCCCTGCCCTGCCCTGCCCTGCCCTACCCTGCTCTGCCCTGCCCCGTCCTATTTAAATTTTTCCCTACCCCGCCCCATTAATAGTATCCCCTGCCCCGCCCCAATTGCCATCCCTAGTCAGTCCAAAGGACATTACCAAAAATTCAAAATGGACATAATGAGTTCTGAAGGCGGTCTTAGGAATATCCTTCTCTCTGATCTTCAACTGGTGATACCCCGACCGTAAATCAATTTTGGTGAAAAACCTCGCACCCTGTAATTGGTCGAACAAATCATCTATCCAAGGCAATGGATACTTGTTTTTTATAATGACTTTGTTGAGTTACCAATAATCAATACACATCCGAAGCGACCCATCCTTCTTCCTGACGAAAATAACCGGAGTGCCCCACGGCGACACATTCGGCCGAATGAACCCTTCTCTAATAAGTCTTTAAACTGCTCCTTTAACTTCCTCAACTCTGTTGGCGCCATTCTGTATGGTGGAATAGATATTGGCTGCGTATCTGGAAATACATCAATCCCGAAATCGATGTCTCTATCTGGCGGAATCCCTGGAAGCTCGTCCGAAAATACTTCAAGAAATTCATTCACGACTGGGACGGACTCGGGGGAAGACACTTCTGAAGTGGTGTCCGCAACCCGGACCAAATGATAGACACACCCCTTTTTGATCACCTTCGAGGCCTTAAGGTAGGAAATAAACCTACCCTTTGGCACCACACCATTCCCTTTCCACTCAATAACTGACTCATTAGGAAACTCTAGTCTCATAATTTTGGTTCGGAAATCGAGTTTAGCAAAGCACGAGTAAAGCCAATCCATTCCCATGATAACATCAAAATCTACCATCCCAAGTTCGATAAGGTCGGCTGTGGTATCTCAACCACACACCGTGACAACACAATTCCTATAGACTCGTGCGGCTGTAATGGAATCACCAACCGGAGTCGACACAGAGAATGACTCATGAAGCTGTTCGGGTTCTATCCCAAAACTTGAAGCAATAAATGGGGTAACATATGACAAAGAGGACCCCGGATCAATAAGAGCATAACAATCAAGGGCTTGAACAGCCAATGTTCATCCTGTAACAACATCTGGTGAAGCCTTCGCACTCTGGCGACCACTCAAAGTATAGAACCGGCTGGGTCCACCTCTACCACGAGTTCCACCTCTAACTGCACCACGCCATGATGGAGCTGGAGGATGCACTGAAGATGCAGCGACTGAAGAATCGGACGCCTGAGTGCAACAACTACCCATGCCCTGACTGGGCGCACGGCAATCCTGCCGAATATGACCTCTCACCTCACACCCGTAGCATACCGGGATATCCAGGTAACAAGGATTGGTATGGAACCTCCCATACTTAGGGCATGGAGCCCTCCTCTGCTGCTGGAACCTCCCTCCGGGACGACCGGACTGATGGGGTCTCCTACTGTCTGATCCTGGTCCCCAGCGACTGCTCTGCTAATAACGGTGCACTGATGGCGATGCACCAGATGAGGAATGAGCATAAGACTGGGATGGCCCTGATGATCCTATCCCCTGAACCGGTCTCCCTCTTCCAACTGAACTCCCCGAGTGGCCCGCTGACCGGGCCCTGCTAATACTCTCCCTCTCCGACCTTATCTTTAATTTTCTAGCTTCCGTGGCCTGGGTGAATCCCACTATCTTACCATAGTTCACGTTTGAGTGCAAGGCAGCTATAGCAGCTTCATTCACAACCAAGGGACTAAGGCCCTGAACAAACTGTCGAACTCTTGCACCCATAGTCGATACCAACTGAGGAGCGTACTTGGACAATCTCACGAACTCCATGTGGTACTCCCACACACTCATATTACCCTGCTTGAGAACTTTAAACTCCATAGCACGGGCTGCCATAGCCTCGACGGGCAAGAAGTGATCCATGAAAGCATCAACGAACTCATTCTATCTCGCCGGAGGACTTCCCTCCCCACGGGAATTCTCCCACATCTCGAACCATGAATCCGCCGCTCCCCTCAGCCTGTAAGATTCTAACTCAACCCCCTCTGTCTCTATAGCCTTCATAACCCAAAGCGTCTTGCACATCTCATCTAGAAAATCCTGCGGATCGGCCTACGGATCAATACTTGAGAAATCTGGAGGGGCCAATCGAAGAAATTGGTTGTCTCTGCAACCGGCGGAATCTCCCTGTCCGCTAGAGGGTGCAGGGGCAGCATGAGACCCTTGGGCCTGAGCGGACACTAACTGAGTAAACATATGAATAGCTCCCCTGAAGTCCCCATCAGAAGTACTGGGACCTGAAGCTGAAACCGAAGAAGGATCAGGAATACCAGCGGAAGGGGTTGTAGCACACCCCACTATAGCAAGAATAGGAACACTCTGGTCTGGAGAAGAAATGCCAGGTGGATTCAAGGTTGGGGATTCTCTCTCACGCGAACCATAGGGTACAGAATTCACAGCCACGCTTGGGGTGGCATTGGCCTCTAGGCCGAGTCGAGCTCTCTTCTTTGGTCCCATTACTAAAAATTTCGGAACAATGCATGAGTTAGACAAGAATATTTTCACTTTCCACTTCACCGCACGATATAGAATAACAGTGAAAAAGGTGTTTCCTAAATGTCCATGTAGCCCCCTAATTATAGATGTGGTCGATAACACACCGATAAGAAGGGCTCTATTAGACACGGCTCCGAGACATCCTAGGACACTTTTAAAACCTTAGGCTCTGATACCAAGTTTGTCACGCCCCAAAAATTGAGGGACGAGACCAGCGCCTAACCGAATGAACCCGGTCAAGCGAACCTGATTTGCCTTTCCTATCCCACGCGTTACCCCGTGATTTCAATATACATTATTCATGTGAAATAGCCATTTATAACTTAGCATAATATTACAACTTGAATTCATTTCAACCCTTTTTTTCATTACCAACATATGATACCAAACACTTACAAAAATACACAAAACATTTACCAACGTGCATCACGATTACGAACCGTACCATTACTTACCCAAAATACATATGTACACTACCCACATTGTGTCTACGGAACCTCTATGATTACAAAAGATTTGTATAATATTTGCCTGCAACAAGGCCGCGGTTATACCTTACACTACACCATAAACTCAAAATAAGGCGACATGGGCCACACGTGGCCCCGGGAGGAAGTGGGGCTCACCAGAACAACTGACGGAAAGGAGAGGAGGCACTACTGACGGTGGGCTGAATTACCTGCTGTAGAACCACCTACATTCATATAAGAAAATGTAGCGCCCCCGGCAAAAGGGACGTTGGTACTGTGGAATAGTACTAGTATATATGAACAAACTTTATTCCAAGTACAATAAAACAACACACAAGTAAGAAACTATAATAGAACCAAATCAATCAATGCACGTGGAAAGAAGCAACCAAAATCAACAAGTTTCACAATCTCCCCCTTTCCTCTTTTCAACATCACCATAGTCAAGAGTTTCCCAAATTTTCATTTCGATAGTGATAACGATCACATTCCATCCTTATTACCTCGGCCTCCCTTATTACCTCGACCACCCTTATTACCTCGGCCAACCTTATTACCTCGGCCACCCTTATTACCTCTATCTCATTATCCTTATTAGTTCGGTGCGCAACCTGATCCCACCCGACAATCATATTTCGTAACAACAACCACAAACAATCAATCACAAGAATTCTTCCTTTCAAGGAACACAAGATCATATCAACAATTCGCTATTTGAGCTCAAGGCACAATGACTCTCACCAAGCAGTTATTCATGTACACGGTGTTACCATAATCGTTCAACTCATTTACATCATTTCACCATACCCTTTTTTCATTACTTACCACGCACGGTTTTTAGCCATCATATGCATTCCCACACTTGGGCACATTAACATTCTTTCATTCATTAACACATACTTTCATATCAATACCCTCGAGCTTTGCACATAATAAGATAGGCACATCAAAACACCTTTCACAATCTCATATAGCACGGTAGTATAGCAATCAACTATGACGGTCAAAGAATAGAATCTTACGTCTCAACACATTTGAACGATCAATTCACGTATTTTCAAACAAGGTACTCATATCGTATACGCGGACCCAACAAGAGGATTCTACAAAGGTTAAAGTTAGCCATACATACCTGGGGTCGAAATCCCTTTTTAACTTTTACTCACAAATCACCGAACCGACTAGTATAGTCAATCTACTTCACAATTAAACATATTCAACTCAGAATTGGAAATCATGCATACAATTTGAACTCTTTTAAGCATTTTATGAAATGCTAGGCGACCCCACTAGATTACCACCCCTTCTTTGCAAACTTTACCCCAACCCACTTCCTCTTACTAGATTATGGACATTAATGAGCATGCATGCAAGGGATCAACTTATATTTTCAAGAATCAATTCATGAGAGTCCCCTTTTGTTTAAAACCTGAAAACTAATGAAAAAGGGTTTGGGGATTCTTACTTGTTAGAATGAAGAAGAAGATGATTACTCGAAATTTCCAGGCCGGAGTGACTTTTAAAATCGAATTGATAAATATAAGCTTTCTCTATCAAGAACCCTCTCTCCCCTCTCTCTAATTTTGTTCAGAAAATGGTTAAAAATGAAGGGGAGGGGTGTTTTAATATACTGGGGGGTTTTAAAATTAGAAAAATAGGAGCCGACACAAGAATGCGGAATGGCCCTCAAGATGGGCCAAAATCAAAAACAATCTGCCCTGGTATGCAACCATTATGCGGTCCGCATACATGTTATGCGATCGCATAGTGCGTCGCATAACCTCCCTCCCAAAAATCAAAGGCAAAAATGCGACAGCTATGCGGTCCGCAGAACCGAAATGCGATCACATATTGGACCGCATAGTTGTCCCCAAATGGGACAATCATCTGCCCGTGTATGCGAACATTCTGAGGTCCGCATACATGTTATGTGATCGCATAGTGCGTCGCATAACGCCTACTTTCTGCAAAATTTTATTCTTTAAGTCCCGGGGTACTTTTTACTCAATTTAGGTCCGTTTTATAATTTTTCACAATAAAAACAACTAGGGGACTCATTCGGGCATTATTTTAAACAAGAAAATTTTACAGGTCTTTATATCCTCCCCCCCTTAAATCTCATTCGTTCTCGAATGAGGATTTTGGAAATCAATTAGTTTTGAAAGCATGATATGAAACTTCTAGATTTTCACTAACTCCAATATTTCAGAAAAATTTTGCCAGGGTTCTCTTTGTGACTAGACCTATCTACCTGTCAGAGAGCCCCCGAAAGACATTTCCAAGCACCATTACACAGTTTTAATCACCCAATAACTCACACACAATGTTGTTAACTCAAGAATTTGCAAATATTCAATCATTTTGTCAACTACACATAGCTCGTTCTTCTTATACCACAAATTTGCACATGATTCACATTCTGGCACATAACTTGGTCATTTTAATGAGTCCCATACAACCCAATCACCTCAATACACCATATTCATTTCAATTAATCATTACCAACCTACACTACTATTAATCACTAACCTAACACATACGTTCCACAAAACTTTCATTTACTTTAAGGGTTGCACACTACCCGAATAGTAACAACAGGTCCAGTTTTAGCACACATGAGAAATTACAACAACAAGACAATTAGAGGAAGATGGGGTGCTTTTACACCAATCTAAACATAAAATATAACTTGCTTAGAGATGACAGTTCGGACGAACACTACTAGACTTATTCAAACAAAGGGAGAAATTTTTCTTTCATCTCATTTTTTGCTTCCCACGTGGCTTCCTCAACGTGCTGACTTCGCCACAATACTTTAACCGAAGCAATTTCTTTGTTCCTCAATCTACAGACTTGTCTATCAAGAATAGAAACTGGAACCTCTTCATACGATAACTTTTCATTAACCTCAATAGTCTCAACTGGCACGATGGTTAATGGATCTCCAACCACTTTCTTCAACAAAGACACGTGGAACACCGGGTGCACTAATGACAATTCAGGGGTAATTCCAACATATAAGCCACTTGTCCTATCCTTTGAGCAATCCGATATGGCCCGTCATACCTTGGGATCAATTTCCCTTTCTTCCAAAACCTCATCACTCCCTTCATGGGAGATACCTTTAAGAATACCCAATCATCTACTTGGAATTCCAATTCTCTTCGACGAACGTTCGCATAGGATTTTTGACGGATCTGAGAGGTTTTCATCCTCTCTTGATTAGCTCTGAATTTTTCCCATTCCTGGTGCACAAGATCTGGCCCTAACAATTCTACTTCACCAACCTCGAACCACCCAATCGGATATCTACACCTTCTTCCGTACAATGCTTCAAATGGGGCCATCTGAATACTGGTGTGGAAGCTGTTATTGTAAGAAAATTGGATAAGCAGTAAATGATCATCCCAACTACCCTTGAAGTCCAACACACAAGTCCGTAACATATCTTCAAGCGTCAGGATAGTCCGCTCTGCCTGACCATCAGTCTGCGGATGAAAAGTTGTGCTGAGATTTACCTGAGTACCTAAACCTTGCTGAAATTTCCTCCAAACAAACTGGGCTCCTCGATCTGAGATAATAGAAACTGGAGTACCATGAAGCCTGACTATTTCCTTGATATACAACTGAGTGTACTGCTCTGCAGTATCGGTGGACTTGGCTACAAGAAGTGAGCTGATTTCCTGAGTCGATCCATTATCACCCAAATCGAGTCGAACTTACGTTGAGTGCGAGGTAACCCTACAACTAAATCCATGTTGATCATTTCCCATTTCCATATTGGAATTTCCATAAGCTGAGTTAACCCACTGATCACGCTCAACTATGTCTTATAAAGACTAAGCGGGCGTTGCAAATATAATATGGGGTATTATGCCCAGAGTCGATCCCACAGGGAATTTACGTATCAATCAAGTCCTTAGAATACGTAACTTTTACTCAATAAATTCTCTCAAGACTTTTCAATATAAATTGGTGATGTTTTACTAAAAATAGGAAAAAGGGAACTTACCTGGCGTTAGTCGTGCGTTTTAATCAGAAAGACCGGGCACCCTGGCGTTAGCCAAGCGTTTTAGCCATAACGCCAGCCTCCCCCTGGCGTTAGCCAGGCGTTTCACACTTAACGCCAGCCTTCCCCTGGCGTTAGCCATGCGTTTGGCTCTTAACGCCAGCCTTCCCCTGGCTTTAGCCAAGAGTTTGGCTCTTAACGCCAGCCTTCCCCTGGCTTTAGCCAGGCATTTGGCTCTTATCGCCAGCCGTCCCCTGGCTTTAGCCAGGAATTTAGGGCTTAAGGCTGGCTTAACCCCGGCTATGTTCCCACCTTCCTTCATGCTAAAACACTCCTCCATTCACCCGAATTCAACTGCAAGCTCGTTAGTACCTATAATTACACGAAATACTTCTAGCTACTCTAAGATTTACTACGCATTGGGTTTCCTCCCAACAAGCGCCTTATTTAATGTCGTGGCACGACGATTACAACAAATCAATAGGTTGCCTCCTATGAAGCGCCTGATTTAACGTCGCGGCACGACACAGCATAAAAGTTATTTAGCGATTGTCTGGTGTTTTAGGTTCACCCAGGTGCACAATAGCCAGCACATTGGCTTCAGTCATTCCCACATATCTTTTTAATCTCTGTCCATTGANATTTTTATCATGAAGTCTCTTCATTCGTTCCTTATACAACCTAGTGCTTTCAAATGCTTGGCTTCTGAATTCTTCTAATTCTTGTAATTCTGTGATTCGATTGTCTCCAGCAGTATTGAAATCCAGATTCAGCTGCTTCAATGCCCACCAGGCTCGATGTTCTAGTTCGATGGGCAGGTGACAGGCTTTACCAAATACCAACTTGTCTGGAGACATACCAATTGGTGTTTTAAATGTGGTTCTGTAGGCCTAGAGGGAATCATCAAATTTCTTCGCCCAATCAGTTCTTGTGGCGTTAACTGTTTTCGTTAGTTCACTCTTTATTTCCCGGTTTGATATCTTAACCTGCCCGCTAGTTTGGGGGTGATATGGGGTTGCTACCTTGTGACGTACGTCATATTTAGCAAGCAACTTTTCGAAAACACGATTGCAGAAATACGTGCCTCCATCACTTATAATGGCCCTTGGTGTCACAAAGCGGGTGAATATATTCTTCTTTAAGAACCTCACCACCACTTTTGCATCATTGGTGGGGAATGTTTCTGATTCTACCCATTTCGACATGTAATCTACAGCAACAAGTATATACTTATTGCCGTATGAGCTGACAAGAGGACCCATGAAATCTATCCCCCAAACATCGAACACTTCTACCTCTTGTATTGGATTCATTGGCATTTCATGACGACGGGATATGTTCCCCGTCCTTTGGCATTCATTGCAGCCTTTCACCCATTGATGGGCATCTCTGAACACAGTGGGCCAATAAAACCCGGCTTCCAACACTTTAGCTGTTGTTCGAACTCCTCCGAAATGTCCTCCATAAGGAGATACGTGACAAGCCTGCAAAATAGCATATTGTTCTATCTCGGGGACGCACCTCCAGATCATGTTATCTATGNNCTGCTCATCTGGAAAGGTTTCCAGAATATCCTCAGCCTCAGGTGCCTGTTCAGCACCTTCGAGGCATGATCGACTTGGTTCTCCGTTCCCTTCCGATCACGAATTTCAAAGTCAAAATCTTGCAAAAGAAGCACCCAATGAATTAGGCGGGCTTAGATCCTCTTTTCTTAACCAAGTACCTAATGGTTGCGTGATCAGTGTACACGATCACTTTTGACCCGATCAGGTAGGACCTGAATTTGTCAAATGCAAATACTACAGCCAACATTTCTTTTTCTGTTACCGTGTAATTCAGCTGAGCTCCACTCAATGTCCTACTTGCGTAGTAAATTGGGTGCATTACCTTATCTTTTCGCTGGCCCAACACGGCTCCTACAGCATAGTCACTTGTGTCACACATGAGTTCAAATGGTTGCTCCCAGTCGGGGGCAACTATAATTGGTTCAGTGACTAGCTACTTCTTTAGCTTCTCAAACGCTACCCTGCAATCATCAGAATACACAAATGGGTTATCTTTTTCTAGTAACTTACAGAGAGGGTTGAAAATTTTGGAGAAATCCTTGATGAATCGGCGGTAGAATCCGGCATGTCCCAGGAAGCTACGAATAGCTTTGACTGACGTGGGTGGAGGGAGTTTTTCAATCACTTCTACCTTAGCTTTATCCACTTGAATACCTTTACTTGAGACCAAATGTCCCAAGACAATTCCTTCTTGTACCATGAAGTGGCACTTCTCCCAATTCAGCACCAAATTTGTTTCAATACACCTTTTTAGGACACGGTTCAAATTTTCTAGGCATTCATCAAACGAATTTCCCACCACTGAGAAATCGTCCATGAAGACCTCCATAATATCCTCCACCATGTCTGTGAAAATGGCCATCATGCACCATTAGAATGTTGCAGGTGCATTGCAGAGGCCACATGGCATTCTTCTGAAAGAAAATATCCCATATGGGCATGTGAAAGAGGTCTTTTCCCTATCCTCTGGGGCAATAGAAATCTGGTTGTACCCCGAATACCCGTCAAGGAAGCAGAAGTAAGATTTCCCTGCTAACCATTCGAGCATCTGATCTATGAAGGGAAGTGGGAAATGGTCTTTGCGGGTGGCAAGGTTCAGCTTTCTGTAATCCATGCATATTCTCCAACCCGTAACAGTTCTAGTGGATATCAGCTCGTTTTTATCATTTCTTACGACTGTCATACCACCTTTCTTTGGTACACACTGTACTGGGCTAACCCAGCTGCTATCGGAGATAGGGAAAATGATCCCCGCATCTAACCACTTTATTACTTCTTTCTTTACCACTTCCTTCATATTTGGGTTCAACCGTCTTTGGTGTTCCCTAGAAGGTCTGTGTCCCTCTTCCAAGAGAATTTTATACATGCAATAAGCTGGGTTGATCCCCTTGATGTCTGCCATCGTCCAGCCAATGGCAGTCTTGCATTCAGAAAGTACCTGCAACAATTGTTGTTCCTGCACATCTAGCAACCCAGATGATATAATAACAGGTAATGTAGAGTTAGGTCCAAGAAATGCATACCTGAGGTGCGTTGGTAAAAGCTTCAGCTCTAACTTGGGTGGTACATCAACTGATGGCTTGGCTGGTGGGCTCTCTCTGTTTTCCAAGTGTAATGGTTCAATTTCAAGAGCCCTTGTCCATGTCCCTTTTCCTTCCAATGCTAATACCCATTCTGCTAGTTCCTCACCGTTCATATCATCTAAGTTCATCAAACATGCAGCCAAAGGATCCCCAACAGTTAAGGTTGCATCATCTTCTTCCAGTATCACGTTGACAGCATCAATAAGAGAGCAGTTAGCGAACTCACTTGATCGCCTCATAGACTTCTGCATGTTGAATGTGATTTCGTTATCATCGAGCCTCATCTTAAGCTCACCAGTCTCACAATCGATGAGAGATCTGCCTGAGGCCAAAAATGGCCTTCCCAAGATTATGGGAATTTCCTCATCTACTCGGCAGTCTAGAATCACAAAGTCAGCAGGGAACAAAAATTTCCCCACTTGCACTAACACATCATCCAGAATACCCGACGGTCTCTTTACCGTTCTATCAGTAAGTTGCAGCAGCATGGAAGTAGGCCTGGCTCTACCAATCCCTAGTCTTTTATATATGGCCAGTGGCATCAGATTAATGCTGGCTCCCAAGTCACATAGGGCTTTGGCGAAAGCGAAGTTGCGGAGAGTCACTGCCATTGAATGTTTTGGGCCCTGGTCCCTTGGATTCACCTGAGTATCAGCAGGTAAAGTTCTGTGAGGACAATTGTTAACTGCATTTGAAATCTGCGCCAACTGCATTTCAATATTTTTAATAGCTGAGTCATGGGCATCTACTCTTTCACTGATCTTTGCATTTGACCCAATAACCTGCTGCATCATAGCTTCAAACCTGGAGAACCCATTTTCTTGCCTTCCCCCTGTTGTTGTTGAGGAGGGTAGTATGATTGTTGTTGATTCTGATGGTTATAACCGTGCGGCCTCTGATATGGTGATGCATTGCCTTGTGGTCTCATGGAACCCATATTTCCACTATTCTGTTATTGGTGAGGTGGTCTAATGGTTGAACTTGTTGGCCCCAGTTCTGCCCCCTTGTCTCTGAGGTTTATAATTTGACACATAATTCATATTTTCTAGATAAGGGGGTGATCACATTCTGCATTCCAGTGGTTACCAAGTGGTTGACTAATGCATGATGTGCATAATCCCCCATTCGTTGTGTCTACTATGTGTACTTGCTGTTTTTGTCCTGATTACTCCACCTTCTTAGTAAGTATACTCATATGTGTTATCAAAGTGGCCACGTTCTCTGCAATAGTATTAGATGGATCTAATGGAACTGAGTGAACTACAGGAGTAATGGGTGCATTCCTTGTTGTCCATCCTGAATTCTGTGCCATTTTATCAAGTAAGATTTGACTTTCTCTCCACGTTTTGCTCAAGAATGCTCCACCAGCCGAAGCATCAACATTTTCTTTAACAGTATCAGCCCCATATAAAAATGTTGCCCCAACAGTTACTCTGGAATACCATGATGTGGACAGATAACTAGCATCACCTTAATTGTTCTCATGTTTCTTGCAAGGTTTCAACTGGTTTCTGTCTGAAGCTCAAGATTTCATCGATTTGTTGGGCAGTCTTGTTAGGTGGATGAAACTTGTTCACGAATTGCTTAACTAACTCCTCCCATGTGGTAATGGAATTGATGGGGAGTGAGTTTAGCCAAGTCTGGGCAGCGCCAGTCACTGAGAATGGAAACAACAACAGTTTTATTGCCTCCTGAGTGACGTTTGGCTGCCTCTGTGTTTTGCAAATTGATAGGAAGTTTTTCAAATGCTGCTGGGGGTCTTCGATGTATGACCCTGAGAATAGTCCCTTCTTCTGCAATAAGTGGAGCATATTATTTGTTATCTGGAAGGATTCGGCCTGTATCTGAGGGACCAGTATCGCAGTGGCCAAATTCTCAGCTGTGGGTTGTGCTCAGTCATATAAAGGAGCCTCTGCCCCTATTTGAGCGACTGGGTCTACCACATCATCCCCATTATTGTTCCTGTTGTTTGGATCTTCCATGTCGGTTTCAATTTGTTTAGTTTGTGGTTGATGTTTGCTTTTCCTATTGGTCCGGTTTAGGGCCTTGAAAACTCTCTCGGGGTTTGATAAGGCTTCAACTACTTCACCAGTCCTTGATGAGTTTCTAGGCATGCACCTGCAACACGTTAGCAAACGTTAAACTTTCAATGTAAAAATGAAAATTTAAAGAAAATTGACTATATTTCAGAATTTTGTATTTCTTCCAACTCAATTGATAACACCGCTAGTTCCCCGGCAACAGCGCCAAAATTTGATCACGCTCTACTATGTCTTATAAAGACTAAGCGGGTGTTGCAAATATAATCCGGGGTATTATGCCTAGAGTCGATCCCACAGGGAATTTACATATCAATCAAGTCTTTAGAATATGCAACTTTTACTCAATCAATTCTCTCAAGACATTTGAATACAAATTGGTGATGTTTTACTAATTCTACTGACAATAATAATAACGTACAATTTAAAACAATATGGTGTAAACAATTATAATAAAGGTCTAAGGTTATGGTTTCCCCCGTCGGTGAACTTCCTTCTCGGATACTTCTTATAGTTTGATTAGTTGTCTCTATCAATCATGAACACTCTATCTACCATAAATCTCTCTCAAGTAATTATGATAATTTACTAGACGCACTCTCTCAAGTTACGCTAGCTAGATTGCATTACAGTTCACTTTAGATTGCACCCGAGGTATCGTTATCTCTAATCCAACCTCTAAACCCTCGGTTATGACTTTCGTCTATACTCTGGGAGTGGTGTTGTTCAAACAATTACCTAAATATGCACTCTCTCTCAAGTAGATACATACTAAATAGGCACAGCTAATTGATGGCCATTCAATTAACTACAACGAGAACGTAGTTGAACAAATAGAGATGAACAATCAACCAAACTATATTAATATCATCATATGTTTGTCCCCCAACGGGTTTCACCAAAACCCTAGATTAAGAAAATTAGCTACTCATATTCATAAGAATCGATTCTAAAATAACATGCATAATTGAATTATAGAGTAATGAAATAAGGAGATAAAAATCAATGTTTCTGCTTTGTTGAGTAGTAATCTACAGGTTTTTCTTCACTTTGATGGCTTCCTCCCCTTCAAGTTGTATTTTTTGGGTCTATTTATATGTTTGTGATACCCTAAACGTGTAGGAGACTTCTATTCCAACCAGGAAACACTTAAAACTCCTCAAAACTCGGATTTGACCGAATCAGGGGCCAGGCGTTACAGGCCAAACGCTTGGATAACGCCTGGCCAAGGCTGGCGTTTGGGCCCTAGCGCATGAATAACGCCAGGCTAGGGCTGGCGTTTGGGCCTTGGCGCATGGATAACGTCAGGCTATGCCTGGCCTTAAGGCTCAAACGCCCGGCTATAGCCCGGTGCACTCCTCTTCGCCTCTTGAGCGTATTTTCGACGTATTTGCATCCATTTAGCTCGGCTTCCATTTCCAATTCACCTACACATGAAATAGACTCCATTATGCACATAAAAAGTGTATTTTTNCCTCAAAACTCGGATTTGACCGAATCAGGGGCCAGGCGTTACAGGCCAAACGCTTGGATAACGCCTGGCCAAGGCTGGCGTTTGGGCCCTAGCGCATGAATAACGCCAGGCTAGGGCTGGCGTTTGGGCCTTGGCGCATGGATAACGTCAGGCTATGCCTGGCCTTAAGGCTCAAACGCCCGGCTATAGCCCGGTGCACTCCTCTTCGCCTCTTGAGCGTATTTTCGACGTATTTGCATCCATTTAGCTCGGCTTCCATTTCCAATTCACCTACACATGAAATAGACTCCATCATGCACATAAAAAGTGTGTTTTTATCATTAACATACATTAAATGTAAGGCATATAACGTGTTAAACCATGAATTCTAGCCACGCATCACCCACCGGGCCTCTGATGCTCGGCCTTCACCTGCTGACAATTCGGACATTCAGATACAAAGTCTGACACACCTCTCTTCATGCCGCTCCACCAATAAAATTCCCGGAGATCTTGATACATTTTCGTAGAACCTGGGTGCACAGAATACCTGGAATTGTGAGCTTCCTCCATCACCCTCTCCCAAAAATTATCCACATCAGCAACACATAGCCTTCCCTGGCACCGCAAAACACCATCATCGCTACCGAGTGAAAATGCCGAAATCTTGTTATTCAAACTGCCTCCTTCAACTGCTCCAATGCTGGATCCATATACTGCTTTTCCTTGACTTCCGCTACAAGTGATGATTCTGCCCCATTATGCACCATAATATTTCCCTCATCTGAGGTCGAGAGACAGACCCCAAGACTGGCCAATTGATAAACCTCCCGAGCCAATGGCCTTCGATCTTCCTCCGAATGAGCCAGACTATCCATAGACTTCCGATTGAGAGCGTCGGCCACCACAATCTCCTTCCCTGGATGGTACAAAATGTTTATACCATAATCCTTAAGAAATTCTAACCATCGTCGCTGCCTTAAATTCAACTCCTTCTTCTTGAACAAATATTAGAGACTCTTGTGGTCTGAGAACACATCCACATGGACCCCATACAAATAATGCCGCCAGATTTTCAATGCAATCACCACTGCTGCGAGTTCTAAATCATGCGCCAGATAATTCTTCTCGTGATTCTTGAGTTGCCTGGAAGCATAGGCTATAACCTTCCCGTGTTGCATCAACACACATCCCAAACCAACCCTTGAAGCATCGAAATAAACCACAAATTCCTCTGTGCCTCCTGGCAAAGTTAACACTGGTGCCGAAGTCAATCTTGATTTCAATTCCTGAAAGCTCTTCTCACAAGCGTCGGACCATTGGAACTTAGTTGCTTTCTGCGTCAATTTAGTCAATGGGGGGGCGAGGGTAGAGAATCCCTCCATAAACCTCCGATAATACCCAGCTAGCCCCAAGAAACTACGAATCTCTTTCGTGGTCGTTGGTCTACGCCAATCCTTCACCGTTGCGATCTTCTGGGGATCAACCTTAATCCCTTCTCTGGAAACAACATGACCCAAAAATGTGACTGACTCCAGCCATAATTCATATTTTGAAAATTTGGCATACAATTGGTGTTGATAAAGAGTCTGCAGAACTGCCCTGAGGTGACTAGCATGATCCTCCCGACTCCGCGAGTAGACAAGGATGTCATCAATAAAAACAATCACGAAGGAGTCAAGAAACGGTTTGAAAACCCGATTCATAAGATCCATGAAAGCTGCTGGAGCATTGGTCAGTCCAAAGGACATTACCAAAAATTCAAAATGTCCATAACGAGTTCTGAAGGCGGTCTTAGGAATATCCTGCTCTCTGATCTTCAACTGGTGATACCCCGACTGTAAATCAATTTTGGTGAAAAACCTCGCACCCTGTAATTGGTTGAACAAATCATCTATCCGAGGAAATGGATACTTGTTTTTTATAGTGACTTTGTTGAGCTTCTGATAATCAATACACATCCGAAGCGACCCATCCTTCTTCCTGACGAAAAGAACTGGAGCGCCCCACGGCGACACACTTGGCCGAATGAACCCCTTGTCTAATAAGTCTTTCAACTGCTCCTTTAACTCCCTCAACTCTGCTGGCGCCATTCTGTATGGTGTAATAGACATTGGTTGCGTATCTGGAAATACATCAATCCCGAAATCGGTCTCTCTATCTGGCGGAATCCTTGGAAGCTCGTCCGGAAATACTTCAAGAAACTCATTCATGTCTGGGACGGACTCGGGGGCAGACACTTATGAAGTGGTCTCCGCAACCCGGACCAAATGATAGACACACTCCTTTTTTATCAACTTCGAGGCTTTAAGGTAGGAAATAAACCTACCCTTTGGCACCACACCATTCCCTTTCCACTCAATAACTGACTCATTAGGAAACTCTAGTCTCATAATTCTGGTTCGGCAATCGATTCCAGCAAAGCACGAGTAAAGCCAATCCATTCCCATGATAACATCAAAATCTACCATCCCAAGTTCGACAAGGTCGGCCGTGGTATCTCGACCACACACCGTGACAACACAATTCCTATAGACTCGTGCGGCTGTAATGGAATCACCAACCGGGGTCGACACATAGAACGGCTCATGAAGTTGTTCAGGTTCTATCCCAAAACTTGAAGCAATAAATGGGGTAACATATGACAATGAAGACCCCGGATCAATAAGAGAATAACAATCAAGGGCTTGAACAGCCAGAATACCTGTAACAACATCTGGAGAAACCTTCGCAATTTGGCGACCACTCAAAGCATAGAATCGGCTGGGTCCACCTCTACAACGAGCTCCACCTCTAACTGCACCATGCCCTGCTGGAGCTGGAGGACGCACTGAAGATGCAGTGACTGAAGAACCGGACGGTTGTGCGAAACCACCACCCGTTCCCTGACTGGGCGCACGACAATCCTGCCGAATATGACCTCTCACCCTACACCCGTATCATACCAAGATATCCAGGTAACAAGGCTCGGTATGGAACCTCCCACACTTAGGGCATGGAGCCCTTCTCTACTGCAGGAACCTCCCTCCAGGATGACCAGACTGATGGGGTCTCCTACTGTCTGATCTTGGTCCCCAGCGACTGCTCTGCTAATAACGGTGCACTGATAGCAATGCACCGGATGAGGACTGAGCATAAGACTGGGATGGCCATGATGGTCCTCTCCCCTGAACCGGTCTCCCTCCTCCAAATGAACTCCCCGAGTGGCCCGCTGACCAGGCCCTGCTAATACTCTCCCTCTCCGACCTTATCTTCAATTTTCTAGCTTCCGTGTCCTGGGCGAATCCCACTATCTTACCATAATTCATGTCTGAGTGCAAGGAAGCTGTAGCAGCTTCATTCACAACCAAGGGATTGAGGCACTGAACAAACCGTCGAACTCTGGCACCCGTAGTCGATACCAACTGAGGGGCGTACTTGGACAATCTCACGAACTCCATGTGGTACTCCCACACACTCATATTACCCTTCTTGAGAACTTCAAACTCCGTAGCACGGGCTGCCATAGCCTCGACGGGCAAGAAGTGATCCATGAAAGCATCAACAAACTCATTCCATCTCGCCGGAGGACTTCCCTCCCCACGGGAATTCTCCCACATCTCGAACCATGAATCCGCCGCTCCCCTCAGCCTGTAAGATTCTAACTCAACCCCCTCTGTCTCTGTAGCCTTCATAACCCAAAGCCTCTTGCACATTTCATCTAGAAAATCCTGCGGATCGGCCTCCGGATCAATACCTGAGAACTCTGGAGGGGCCAACGACAGAAAGTGGTTGACTCTGGAACCGGCGGAATCTCCCTGTGCGCTAGAGGGCACAGGGGCAGCATGAGACCCTTGGGCCTAAGCGGTCACTAACTGAGTCAGCGTATAATAGCTCCCCTAAGGTCCCCATCGGAAGTATCGGGACCTGAAGCTGGAACCGAAGAAGGATCAGGAATATCAGCGGAAGGGGTTGCAGCACACCCCGTCGCAGCAGGAATAGGAACACTCTGGTCTGGAACAGAAATGCCAGGTGGATTCAAGGTCGGGGATTCGCTCTCACCCGCATCATCGGGTAAAGAATTCACAGCCACGCTTGGGGTGGCATTGGCCTCTAGGCAGAGTCGAGCTCTCTTCTTTGGTGCCATTACTGAAAATTTCGAAACAATGCACGAGTTAGACAAGAATATTTTCACTTTCCACTTCACCGCACGATATAGAATAACAATGAAAAGGGTGTTTCCTAAATGTCCATGTAGCCCCCTAATTATAGATGTGGTCGACAACACACCGATAAGAAGGGCTCTACTAGACACGGCTCCGAGACATCCTAGGACACTTTTAAAACCTTAGGCTCTGATACCAAGTTTGTCACGCCCCAAAATCGAGGGACGAGACCGGCACCTAACCGAATGAACCCGGTCAAGCGAACCTGATTTGCCTTTCCTATCCCACGCGTTACCCCGTGATTTCAATATACATTATTCATGTGAAATAGCCATTTATAACTTAGCATAATCTTACAACATGAATTCATTTCTACCGTTTTTATCATTACCAACATATGATACCAAACACTTAAAAAAATACAAACAACATTTACCAACGTGGATCACGATTACGAACCGTACCATTACTTACCCAAAATACATATGTACACTACCCACATTGTGTCTACGGAGCCTCTATGATTACAAAAGATTTGTATAATATTTGCCGGTAACAAGGCCCCGGCTATACCTTACACTACACCATAAACTCAAAATAAGGCAACATGGGCCACAAATGGCCCCGGGAGGAAGTGGGGCTCACCAGAACAGCTGACGGAAAGGAGAGGAGGCACTACTGATGGTGGGCTGAATTACCTGCTGTAGAACCACCTACATTCATATAAGAAAATGTAGCGCCCCCGGAAAAAGGGACATTAGTACTGTGGAATAGTACTAGTATGTATGAACATACTTTATCCCAAGTACAATCAAACAATACACAAGTAAGAAACAGTAATAGAACCAAATCAATCAATGCACGTGGAAAGAAGCAACAAAAATCAACAAGTTTCACAATCTCCCCCTTTTCTTTTTCAACATCACCATATTCAAGAGTTTCCCAGATTGTCATTTCGATAGTGATAACGATCACATTCCATCCTTATTACCTCGGCCTCCCTTATTACCTCGGCCATCCTTATTACCTCGGCCACCCTTATTACCTCAACCACCCTTATTACCTCACATCTCATTATCCTTATTAGTTCGTGTTGCGGCGCGCAACCCGATCCCACCCGACAATCATATTTCGTAACAACAACCACAAACAATGAATCACGAGAATTCTTCCTTTCAAGGAACACAAGTTCATATCAACAATTCGCTATTTGAGCTCAAGGCACAATGACTCTGACCAAGCAGTGTTTCATGTACACAGTGTTACCATAATCGTTCAACTCATTTACATCATTTCACAATACCCTTTCATTACTTACCATGCACGGTTTTTAGCCATCATATACATTCCCACACTTGAGCACATTAACATTCTTTCATTCATTAACACATACTTTCATATCGATACCCTCGAGCTTTGCACATAATAAGATAGGCACATAAAAACACCTTTCACAATCTCATGTATCACGGTAGTATAGCAATCAACTAGGACGATCAGAGAATAGAATCTTACGTCTCAACACATTTGAACAATCAATTCACCTATTTTCAAACAAGGTACTCATATCGTATACTCGAACTCAACAAGAGGATTCTACAAAGGTTAAAGTTAGCCATACATACCTGGGGTCGAAATCCCTTTTTAAATTTTACTCACAAATCATCGAACCGACTAGTACCGACAATATAGTTCACAATTAAACATATTCAACTCAGAATTGGAAATCATGTATACAATTTGAACTCTTTTAAGCATTTTATCGAACGCTAGGCGACCCCACTAGATTACCACCCCTTCTTTGCGAACTTTACCCCAACTCACTTCCTCTTACAAGATTATGGAAATTAATGAGCACGCATGCAAGGTATCAACTTATATTTTCAAGAATCAATTAATGAGAGTCCCCTTTTGTTTAAAACCTGAAAACTAATGAAAAAGGGTTTGGGGATTCTTACCTGTTAGAATGAAGAAGAAGATGATTACTCGAAATTTCCAGCCCTGAGTGACTTTGAAAATCCAATTGATAAAGATAAATCTTTCTCTCTCAAGAACCCTCTCTCCCCTCTCTCTAATTTTGTTTTAGAAAATGGTTAAAAATGAAGGGGAGGGGTGTTTTAATGAACTGGGGTCGGGTTTTAAAATTAGAAAAATAGGAGCCCGACACAAGAATGTGATCAGGAATGTGATCGCATTCCTGACATGCGGTCCGCAGTATCGACCGCAGAATGGCCCTCAAGATGGGCCAAAATCGAAAATAAGCTTCCCAGGTATGCGACCATTATGCGGTCTGCATACATGTTATGTGATCGCATAGTGCGTTGCATAACCTCCCTCCCAAAAATCAAAGGCAACAATGCGACAGCTATGCGGTCCGCCGAACCGAAATGCTATCGCATATTGGACCGAATAGTTGTCCTCAAATGAGGCAGTGATCTGCCCGTGTATGCGACCATTATGCGATCCGCATACACGTTATGCGATCGCATAGTGTGTCGCATAACGCCTACTTTATGGAAAATTTTATTCTTTAAGTCCCGGGGTACTTTTTACTCAATTTAGATCAGTTTTAAAATTTTCCACAATAAAAAAAACTCGGGGACTCATTCGGGCATTATTTTAAACAAGAAAATTTTATGGGTCTTTACACTTAACTAGTATGTCTTCAATGTAAACTTCCATAGATTTTCCTATTTGACGCTCGAACATCTTATTAACTAGGCGTTGATATGTGGCTCCCGCATTTTTATCCTGAAGGGCATGACATTAAAACAATATGTACCATGTTTCATGATGAACGAAGTCTTTTCCTGGTCCCCCGGGTTCATTTAGAATTAATTGTACCCGGAGTAGGCAACCAGAAATGTAAGGATCTCGTGACTGGCCGTGGCATCGATCAAGCGATCGATGTTGGGCAATGGGAATGAGTTCTTAGGGCATGCCTTGTTCAGGTCTTTGTAATCCACGCACATTCTTAATTTATTTCATTTTTTGGGGACTACTACTACACTAGCTAACCATTCTGGATACTTCACCTCCCTTATGGATCCTATTTTGAGGAGTTTTGTTACCTCATCTTTGATGAATGCATGTTTTACCTCGGACTGAGGCCTCCTTTTTTGCTTCACCGATTTGAACCTGGGGTCGACACTTAGTCGATGGGTGGTTACTTCCGGCGGAATCCCTGTCATGTTTAAATGGGACAAAGCGAAGCAATCAATGTTATTAATAAGGAATTAAATGAGTTTTCTCCTGAGTTCGGGTCGTAATCCCGTTCTCAGGTATACCTTTTGGTCTGGAAGATGCTCGATCAAGACGGCCTGTTCAAGTTCTTCGACCGTCGACTTTGTTGCGTCCGATTCTTCGGGGGCAACGAAGTCTCGAGGAGTGATGAAGTCTTCTTCTTCATCCTTCATTAATTGTTCACATGTCGCTCTCCCCTCGGGGATCTGTTTGTGTTTTGACTTCTCCGAAGCGGAGGATGTCGATGTTGATGTCATGTCGTGTATCGCGAACATCTCCTTTGCTGCATGTTACTCTCCATACACCATTTTCACGCCGTCATTTGCCGAGAAACTCATCATTTGATGAAGAGTTGATGGCACTACCCTCACGCTATGTATCCACGGCCTTCCAAGTAAGGCATTGTACCTCATGTCACCTTCGATGACATGAAACTTGGTATCTTGAATTGTACCAGCCACGTTGACAGGGAGGATGATTTCCCCCTTCATTGTCTCACTCGCCATGTTGAATCCATTGAGGACTCGAGAGGCGGGTGTGATCTGATTGAGCAGTCCGAGCTGCTCCACCACTTTCGACCTGATTATGTTGGCCGAACTACCTGGATCCACGAGCATACGTTTATTTGAACTTTATTCAGAAGGAAAGAAATTATCAGTGCATCATTGTGAGGCTGAGACAAGTCCTTGACGTCTTCTTCACCGAACGTAAGATCATCCTCGGGTATGTAACTCCGAGTTTGCTTTTCCCTGGTGATGGACAATTTTGTCCGGTCGAATGCGGGCCCCTGAGGGACGTCGACTCCTCCAACGATCATATGAATGATATGTTGCAGCTCTTCCTGTTCATTTTTCCTATTCGCCTCTCTTTCTCGAATTTGCTTCTTAGCTCGTCATTGAGGAACTCTCGAAGGTGCTCTTTGTTGATCAATCGGGCTACATCTTCTCGAAGTTGTCTACAATCCTCGGTCCTATTACCATGAATGCCGTGGTATTTGAATATTAATTTGGGGTTCCTTAGGGAAGGATATGACTGCACGGGCTTCGGCCACCTGGTATCTTTGATTTTACCTATGGCTGATACGACATCCGAGTCATCGACGTTGAAGTTACATTCTGACAACCGAGGCGCCTTCATTGGTCTCGACTGCCTATCGAACCCGGTTTTGCTCATATGTCCCCGGGAATTTCTGCCTTGATCTGTCCCTCGATCATTTCGAGGTATGTCCCGTCTCGAAGTGTTTATTCGATCTCCGACATATGGTTGATATCTCTCCTTGCTCGGCCTCGGTTCTCTTTCTGGATTTCTGGATTCCTTAGAAAATAACCTGCTTGGGTGCACTGAACACGAGGGGGATCCCAATTGGTCGTCCTCGACCCTTATTTTGGATTGGTACCTATTGTGGACATCCTCCCAAGTTGCGGC
The DNA here is from genome assembly GCA_005239525.1 of Nicotiana knightiana. NCBI lineage: Eukaryota > Viridiplantae > Streptophyta > Magnoliopsida > Solanales > Solanaceae > Nicotiana > Nicotiana knightiana. Next base: position 51,370 of record ML385138.1, read on the forward strand.
GGAATATTCGATCAAATTTTTCTTCAACTTCTTCGAAGCTATCGAACTTCATTCGTTCAAGCCCTGAGTGAAGGCCTGCACTACCAGTCATCGGAGACTGGTGGTAATTTTGGATTCCTGAATTTCTGAACACGAGGGGGCTCCCAATTGGTCGTCCTCGACCCTTATTTTGGATTGGTACCTATTGTGGACATCCTCCCAAGTTGTGGCAGAATATTCGATCAAATTTTTCTTCAACTGCTTCGAAGCTATCGAGATTCGTTCGTTCAAGCCCTGAGTCAAGGCCTACACTACCAGTCATCGGAGGCTGGTGGTAATTCCATTCGCTCCATCTGAAAGCGAGATACGAACTCCCTTAACACCTCATTCTCCCTTTGTTTAATTTTGAAGACATCAGACTTCCTTGTAGCGACCTTGATGGCACCAGCATGTGCCTTCACGAAAGAGTCTGCCAACATGGCAAACGAATCTATTGAGTTCGAGGGTAGGTTGTGATACCACATCATAGCCCCCTTCGACAGTGTTTCTCCATATTTTTTCAATAAGACGGACTCGATCTCGTCATCCTTCAAGTCATTCCCTTTTATACAATAAGTCGACCCTCGAGATATAGGTTTCTACCTTTTTGTCGTTAGCTTCTATCTTCTTGTCTCCTGATTCAATCCTTTTGGCGAGGTCCTCGAGTATCTTCATAATAGCGTGGTCTGCTGCTGACCCATTTTCACTCGATCTTTCTAGTTCCTGTTTGACTTGAGGAGCTGCTTCTGGTACTGCCGTGCTTGGAGTTTTCTGCTGGCTCTATAGCTAAGCAATAGCCACTTGCTGCGCTTGTAACATCTCAAAAATGACTTGTAGCCTAACTTCTCTTTCTTCCCGAGCTGGAGTTCTCTGCGCTTCGTGTTGGTCACCTTCGCGCACATTTTTGCCGGTATCAGAGCCTACATCGATATGCACAGCATTGCGTGAGGCCATATTGGTGGGGAGTGATGCTAGTACTACCCCAGGATTTTGCGATGATACACCGGCGATTGGGGACGCTGCATTGTTCTCTCCATGGGATTCAAGGCCATTGTTTTCACGTGCATTTGCTGAGTTAGAAATTTTGGACCTGAAATCAAAGATTCTTGGACAAGAAAAAGTGTAAAAAATAACTTGTGTTTTCAGCAAACTAGCACAAAAATAATCACTATTATTTTCAGCCCCACGGCGGGCGCCAAACTGTTTACCTTGAAGGTGGTATTAATAATTATATTTGATTTGTGATTCTAAAAATATGTGATTTATTCTAATACTAGTTGTTAGGTAAGGAAACGCTAAGTGTAAGTAACAGAGAAATGATAAGCAAACTAATATGGTCACAAGACTGGGGACCTCGAACTCGGTAGTATCGGGCCTCGAGGGTAGCCTTCGGCAGTAATGAATGAGCAATAAGTGAAGAATAATAAAATAAATTCAATAAATGAAGAGCAATAAATCTATAGAGTAATGTTGAACACGTTTAGGCAAGAAAAACAGAGAATGTTCTATTGTATTAAAAATTCATGTGTGTTACAAAATGACAAGAGTCCCCTTTACATAGGAGGGGGGAGTCACAACATAGTACATGTCTAATCATGACAAAGAAATGCTACTGGTACAGTTGTATAATGGCTCGGTACGGACTTGTACTATTCCTGCAGACCTTGTCAGCTCTAATCACGTGCCCTTGGGAATTTTTCGCCTTTCCATGACAGTCATCGATTTTCATACTGCCTCGAGATATGATGTGATGAGTCCTCGATATGCTCTCTCGAGGGGAGTACTTCGGAGACGAGCCTCGGGTTGTGCTTCGAGCCCCTCGAAATCGGGCTTGGGATGTCATAGATGCTCTAAAATCAGACTTCCCCGATTTTGACCGTATACATGTATCAATCAATGGATAACTTGAAACCCAACAATGGCATAATGAACACGTTAGCAACATGGAGAAATATTTAAGAAGCTGCAGAGAATGCTAAAACAATGAAAAATTGTACCTTTGGATGAACTAATGGTCACTGAAATAGTAGTGAACGCGTGTCATCTTTTTCTTGAATTCTCTCTTCTTTTGTTCCACTCTCTATATAGCATCTGCACATTACACTCACCATACAAATACAACATTGACTTCAAACTCTTGACCCAAGTTTGTTTTATTTGATTTTTCTTGTACATGTATATTATCTCGTATATTTGCAAGTTCATATTTTTACAAGATTTTAAATATGGTTTAACAGCAGACCAGGAAAAATCAAATAAAACATATTGGTATTATTACAAAATATATATACAAAATAGACTGTTACTATACAAAAATTATACAAAATAGACTGTTATTATACAATTTATATAGAATAGATTGTCACTATACAAAAATAAACTGTCATTATACAAAAAATATACTCAATAGACTGTCACTGTACAAAATATATATAAAATAGACTGTCACTACACAAAAATATACAAAATAGACTGTCACTATGTAATTTATATAAAATAGACTGTCATTATACAAAATATAGACAAAATATAATGTCACTATATAAAATATATACTAAATAGAATGTCACTATACAAAAAAAATATACGAAATATACTGTCACTATACAGAATAGACTGTTGCTATACAACAAATATACAAAATAGACTGTCCTTATACAAAAAATATACAAAATAGAAATTTTGGGCTATTAGATGTAATATGTTTGGGCCGGAAGACTATTTTCTGTCAATGGGCAAAAATATTGGCTATTAAAATTTTGAGGGGCTATAGAGGGTAGTTTTAACAAATTATTTTGTAATGTTTGGATAAAATAAAAAGTACTAAGCTAAAATATTAAAAATAAATAAAAAGTCAAAAACTATAATTCCTAACTTGTGATTTTTGGCTTAAAAGTCATTTATAATAGTCTGTTTGGCCAAGCTTATTTTTGGGCCAAAAGTACTTTTTTTTTTTTTTTTGTCAAAGCATTTTTGGCCAAAAGTTGAGGTGTTTGACCAAGTTTTTGAAAGGAAAAAAAATGTTTTTGAAGAAGTAGAAACATTTTTGAGAAACAGAAAAAAATAAATTTTTTCTAAAAGTATTTTTTTGAGAAGCACTTCTGAGAAAAATACACTTAAAAATAGTTTTCAAAAATTTGACAAAATACTAGTTACTGTTTAAAAATATTTTTTAAATTAATTAACCAAACATAAATTATTTTTTACCAAAAATATTTTTCTAAAAATATTTTTAAGAAAAATACTTCTCAAAATAAATTAATTTTAGAAGCTTGCCAAACAGGCTATAAGAAAGGCCATTCAAACGGGTTCCATTTCTTTTTCTAAACAAATTAAAAGGCCTAACAAAGAGCTCCTGCTATACTTGCTATGCTTTTCAGACACTTCCACGTACACCCTTTGACACGTAGAAATGGTTAAACGTGTTCAATTTCTGAACAACTAGGATATGATCAAGGCTAGGAAATCTCCTTACTTGTACGCCTGTCTTTTGTAGTAGTATATCACCGTCTGCAATTTCTTCTTCTCTCTCCAGCTACTGTAAGTTTTGTTTCATCATCTTTCTAACGCTGTACTTAGTATATTCAATCTTCAGCACTTGCCTTTTCTCCTTTCTTAGAAGTGTGATCATCTAATGGTTTAACTATTGTACTACTCATTAATATTATAAGTAATTATGTTTTGTTTCTTTTTTCACGGGCCATGCAAAAACTTCATTTTGATAGTGAGACTTGAACCCAACTCTGTTATAATGATATTTAAGTGTGTGATGTGACCATCTCCTACAAAAGAATTAAGCGGTTATAGATAATATAGTTTTTATTACTTCATCATATCTTTGACTGCTGATTTCTGTTTTTTTTTCTTCCCAGGAGGACCGGTACATTTGATACGATCGACTTCGTTTCTCACAAGGCAATTAAAGCCATAAAGAAATTAAAAATGTCAGGGGTATCATTAGCTGTGGCTCCTCGTTCAGAGCCAGATGAGACAACAAAACCACAGCAAATTAAGGAACGAAATCGGCAGCAACAAGCTGTGGGTGTAATGGGATCACTTCGAGTAATTGAGCTGCAATTAGTGGCTTTCATTATGGTTTTCTCTGCCAGTGGTTTAGTACCTTTACTTGATCTAATTTTCCCAGCTCTTGCATCTGCATATCTTTTACTTCTTTCACGATTCGCCTTTCCATCTTTAGGCAGAAGTTCAACTTCTCAGGAGATATTTCAGGGCACTCAATTTTTTCGTCTTTATATGGTTGCTGGCACTACTGTTGGATTGTTCTTGCCATTGGCATATGTTCTGGGTGGATTTGCAAGGGGAGATGAGCATGCCGTCCACTCTGCCACGCCTCATTTGTTCTTGCTCTCTTTTCAAATTCTAACTGAGAATATTATTAGTGGATTGTCCCTCTTTTCTCCTCCAGTTAGAGCCCTTGTTCCGCTTCTTTATACAGTTCGGAGGATCTTTGTATTAATTGATTGGATACAAGATGTGTGGATCAACAAGTCTTTGACCGCGAACGCACAATTCAAGGTTACTTCATCCACATTATATTTGATTGATAGAAGTAGTGGTGGAGCCATGATTCTCGTTATTAGGATGTCAACATTTCAACAACAACATATATTAGTATATATACGTAATTTTAAAAAATTTAACATTTTAGAGGAGGCTAATTCCAAGTAATTTACCTGTTGGAATTTTTTCTTTTGCTTTCAGGATGTCGCATGGTATTGGTTTGGAAAGGGGCTAGCAGTGGCTAACCTGGTGTACTTTTCAATCAATCTGTTTGGTTTCTTGATTCCGCAGTTTCTGCCACGGGCTTTCGAGAAGTACTTCAGGGACAGGAATGAGATTCACGCGAAGTTAACTGAAGATAAGCAATCCCAAGCTACGAACAACGCAAAACATACAGATAAAAAGGCAGACTAGCCAATGTCTTTTATTTCAGAATTATCTGGATAACACTCTTTTTATTTTCATTTGTGTTTGTTTTGTGCTATATTTTAGTGATGCACGGAAAACGTGTTTGGTTGATGCTCATTTGATCTTAATATCATGATCTAAAGGCAATACTATAAATACATTTCACATATACTCATATAACTATTACTACTACTTTTCACAACAATCATATAGTTTGTTCTCCCACACGACAATCATATATCTAAGATTTTTTTTTATTGAAGTCATATAACTTTGTTCTCATATAAAAATCATAAATTTCTTACTAACTTACATAAACACATGGTGATTGGAAAATACTAATTTTCAATAGTATTTTTTTTATTTATGGTTTTTAATTTTTAGTTTAATAAATAATAATTCGATGATCTAATCCGACTTTGTCCGCTCGATCCAATACTTTTATATATATAAAAATTAAAAAATAATACTAGAAGTAAGTAATATATTCCTTAGAATATGAAATTTTTATTTTTTTAAAAAAAATTTATTCTAATTATTAGCATTTTTATTTCAAGTCCTTTCTAATTATATTATTTATTTATTTATTGTAGTATTTATTTTGACTACATATATGAGTATTGAGCCCGACTGAATTAGGTCATTTCTATTTTTATCGGACATTAATTTTTGGAGCGGTTAAAATAATATTTTTTCTATTTTAATTGAGTAATTATTAACTGGAAATAAAAAATAAAGAAACATAAAATAAGAAAATATTATCGAAAATTTTGTTTTCTGATGAGTTAATGAAGATTTTATGTTTTTTGTATGTTTCGGAGTACTGGAATAAAAAGAACGAAAGAAAAAGGAACTTGCTGTATTTCTTAATGTTAATTTAGCAACAACATTAAAGAGATTAAGCTCGGTTGGATATTGAGTTTGGATCTCGTCGTTTCGTGTGGGTTGGCCTGACTCATCTAAAAGAGATAAAGTAAAAGAACGTTACTCAAAAAAGAATAATCATACACAGTTAAATAATAATGGGATTAATCAATTTTTGAATGTGGGTTAACTTCTCTTATATATATATTACGTAAGTTTTCTTTTTCTCAGATAAGAAAGAGAAAAATAGAAACTTCCTTTTGCTTCTAAAAAAAATCACACAAGGATAAAAGACACTTAGTTCGTGAAATTCTAACTTTGTTTTCAAGAAATTCAAAGTTCGACTTGGGGCAATTCTTTTTGTGGTGTGTTCAACGATCTCCATTACATCAAAAAGAAATTATTGATTGGGAAGCATTAGCTATTTTAACGGATTCTCGGGTGAAATTTTAACTGAAATTTATCATGATATTTGGTTCAGTGCACCTTTTAGCGTGTATGTGCAAGAGTTAGTATTCGATTGGCACATATATGTCCTAGACATGTAAATTGTTATTATGTATTTTATCTTAATGAAATTTAAATTATGTTACTTGTCTCACCAGTTACATACATTGTTTATTATTTTTTTTTTGTAAATGGATTGAGACTTGAAATAAAGTACACACTAAGAAGTGATTTTAATATTAATTAAAAATATTTAGATATAAATGATGAATGGAAACGTAGCGACCGTTCGATTCTATACTAAATGTAGAATTAATATTATAATTAATTTACTTGAGTGTGTACTCACATGCATAAATTGACTAAAGTATATATTGATGAGTTAAACTTGTAAAATTATCTCTATTAACAGACATGGCATCGAAAAGTATGACTTGAACAAGGGTGACAAACTGAATAGCGAAAATTACGATATCTGGAGTCGTAAGATGTGGTATGTACTCGAAGAGCAAGATGCTATTGAAAGTATTAATCATGTTATGAGTCACCCTGAGGAGGGTAACACTGCCCATCACAGGAGGGATTTGTAAACTTACAATGTTTGAAAAAAGAAAGATTCCACTGCACGTGGAATTATTGTAAGTTCAGTTGCTGATGATCTCATCCACGAATGTGAGCAATATCCTACTGCTCAAACCATGTGGGCACATTTAAGAGAGGCATATGGGGGTACAACTGTGAATCGCCTTTGACAGCTGACAATCAAGTTTGATACGTACAAAAAGCATCATGATCACGGTGTCAAGAAACATCTAAGGGTGATGTCAAATATGATTTCTCAACTCAAAAGTGCTGGCCATGTTCTCTCTTATGAGCAATAGGTTCAGGCAGTGATTCAGTCTTTTTCCAATAATTGGGAACATCCGAAGGTTAACTTGACCCACAATGGTAGCATCAAAACTTTTGTTGATGTTTTCTGTCACGTGGAGATTGAAGACGAGCGGCTTGGTGCTGCTAAAGCTGTACCTAATGCCTTTGTGGCAGAATCAATTGGTACAAAGAGATCAAGCTTCAAGCGCAAGAGAAACTAGAAAAATGACGGAAAGAGTAAGGAGACCGGAGAAGGATTCTCCAAGAAAAGAAACAAGTCAAATTCCAAGAAAGGAAAATGGTTCTATAAGAAGAAATACAAGAGCAAGATGAAGTGCTACAATTTCCAAGTCCTAGGGCATTTTGCTTGTGAGTGCACTGAGCCGAAAAAGGTAGCATTTCAAAATGCATCTCTTAGTGCTATATATGTTTCTAGCACTGTTTTACTAACTGAATCTTATCATGTGTGGATTGTAGACTCAGGGGCCACCGATCATGTGAGACGTGATAGAGAAGCGTTCATAGAGTTTCGTCGAGTTTCACCTGGATCAAATCATGTATATGTGGGAAATAATGCTAAGCTTGAAGTCAAAGGGATAGGAACTTGCAAAATGGACGTGCGTGGTGGCCGATCTTTGATGTTGCATGATGTCCTCTATGTTCCAAAGATTCGACGAAACTTAGTCTCTGTGTCTGTTCTTATAGATTTAGATTTCAATTTGAACTTTAGTCGCAGTGTTCTTAGAATTACTCAAGACAATGATTTTTATGGTTTTGGACATCATTATGATGGTTTTATTGTGTTAGATTGTAATCCTTCTACATATAACTATTATGTTAACCGTTGTGTTATGGCATGTTATTCTAGTAATAATGATGTTGATGTTATTACATGGCATGCAAGAATAGGTCACATAGGACAGGATCGAATGAATAGATTTACTAAGGAAGGACATCTAGGTTCTTTCTCTAAAATTGAAATGTCAACTTGTGAAAATTGTCTTGCCGGAAAGATTACACGTAAACCATTTGGAAAGGTTAAGAGATCTGATTTTCCATTACAATTAATCCATTCTGATATCTGTGGTCCAATGAATGTGAGGGCTAAGTCTGATGCTTTATATTTTATTACGTTCATTGATGATTTCACACACTTTGGTTATTTTTTTTCTATTTGATTTCTCATAAATCTGAAGAACTTGAATACTTGAAGAAATATTTGAATGAAGTTGAGAATCAATTAGACAAAAGGATTTAGACTTTAAGAACCGATAGAGGGCGTGAATATATCAAAAGAATTTGAAGAATTGTGTAATGAAAAGGGCATCACCAGATAGTTAACTATTCCGTACACACCTCAACAAAATAGTGTATCAAAAAGGAGGAATAAAACACTACTGAACATGATAAGGTCCACGATGGCGCATGCAAATTTACCTATCTCTTTTTGGGGAGACGAGTTATTGACTGCAACCTACATATTTAACAAAGTGCCTTCTAAATCAGTTTCTTCCACTCCTTATGAGCTATGGACTGGTCATAAACCAAACTTAAAGGATTTACGACATTGGGGTTATGCTGCATATATAAAAGATTCTTTTAGCAAGTTTGGTAAATGTCACGACCCAAACTGGAGGATCATGAATAGTACCCGGGCCATACATGTCGAGCACCAACATACATTTTATCTAATCTTCTTATTATCTTTAAGGGCCGACGAGATCAATATAAGTGGTAGATATGGATTATGAACACCAAACAATGATAGATAATGGAATGAACATGGATAACATGAGATAACAAGATTTCCAAGAAACTACATATAAGTTAGGAGCTACCACGCTTCCATGAAAGACTATACAACAAAAATCATTCGACAAGGCATACCAAACTATACATAAACCGACACCTGTCTATGAGCCTTTAAAGGAGCATTATTAATGAAACATAGTCAGAACAGGGCCCCGACATACCCATAATATCTATAACCAAAAATGCATACCTAGACCACGGCAAGTCCGGAGAAGGGATCTCGCTTATAACCGCTGAACTGGAAAGCCTACTGTGGTGGGGGAACTGCGTCTACCTGTCTATCAGGACGTGCAGCACGACATGCAGCGTCCATAAATAAAAGGACGTCAGTACGAATAATGTACTGATTATAAAAGGCAGATCAATATAAATATGAACAATAATTTAGAGAGATGTAGAGAAGATACAACTTGTAACATCAGATTGCTTCTAAGAGACAGTAACATGAAATGCATGATACATATATACACATAATCTTTTAAAAACATCCGCCTCTGTGGGCATCATCATCATCATATCATACCCGGCCTCAAAGAGGACTCGATAAACCCAACTAATCAGTGATTACACAATAGGTGCCATACCCGGCCGACTATAGTACGGCTTGATGCGAGGCTAGAATTCATGGTTTAACATGTTATATGCCCTACATTTTATATGCGTTAATGATAAAAATACATTTTTATGTGCATAATGGAGTCTATTTCATGTGTAGGTGAATTGGAGATGGAAGCCGAGCTAAATGGATGCAAATACATCGAAAATACGCTCAAGAGGCGAAGAGGAGTGCACCGGGCTATAGCCGGGCGTTTGAGCCCAAACGCCTGACCCTGCCTGGCGTTAGCCAGGCGCCAGAGCCCAAACGCCTGACCCTTCCTGGTGTTAGCCAAGCGATAGAGCCCAAACGCCTGCCTTAGCCTGGCGTTATCCAGGCGCCAGGGCCCAAACGCCAGGCCCCTGTTCAGGTTAAATTCGAGTTTTTGAAGAGTTTAAGTGTTTCCCGATTGGAATATAAGTCTCCTACACGTTTAGGGTTTATCCTAAACATATAAATAGACCCAAGAACACAACTTGAAGGGAGAAGAAGCCATTGAAGTGAAGAAAAACCTGTGGATTATTACTCAGTGAAGCAAACATTGA